>JASDQU010240493.1:99602-110656 GCA_032191745.1 Picea mariana | reverse complement strand
AGATACATTGTTGTGGAAAACAATAACTCATTATCATTCATTTCATATTTAACGAACATACTGTTAAACAATTGTCAAATTGACATATCAAATCTTGATTAAAAAAAATTAAAAAATAGTCATTGGAAAGATAACAAAATTATTTACAATTTTTGTTTTTACTATAAAGTGAAATTCTAAATAAAAAAAATACTTTTGTATGCCAGAAGTTGAAGAACTTGTGAAAATACAGTTTTTTTTGTCATAAAACAAGCAAAAGTGTTACCCAGCTTCATGATTTTACCCACTAGTAACCCAATTAGATGAATTTGAGATTAAGGATTTCATGTTGGATCTAGGATCCGATGTGAACATTCTGCCTAAAAGGACTTGGGAAGCCTTAGGAAAACCCTATTTGACATATTCCCCAATCCAGCTAAGGATGGCCAACCAGTATTGTATTTTCCCCAAAGGAAGACTGTAGAATGTTGAAGTAGATGTTGCGGAAGTGAAGACAATAGTTTCCTTTGAGGTGATTGAGGTCATGGGGGATAAGGACCCTTACCCTGCACTACTTGGGATTGATTGGGCCTATGAAAACTATGCAATGATTGACCTGAAGAAATACACCATGAAAGTTTAGGCAGATGGAATCAAGGTAGTTCAACCCTTGGATCCATATGTAGGACCCAGATATACAGAGCCAATAGACAATAATATGGAGGGAGAATACTTGGTCAATTGTACACTGTAACAACAGGAACAAGAGACGATTACATAAATCCTATTGTTGATGGATCAGTAATTTGGAGGAGTATATAGTCAATGGACGAAGATTTAGAACTTCCATTTGAAAGTTGGTAGAAAGGCTCATACTAAATATTCTCAAGGAGATGCGCAATTGTCAGAGAAACTAGATGGGTTGGGACCGAGGTCAGACAACACCCAGTATATGATGGTACCTCAGGACTCGATAGTTTTATGCTCAGCATGGAATAAAAGGTAGTAGAGGATCAAAGGATCTCACTACAAGATTTAGGCCTCCAGGGCACCCCTGCTAGATGGTGGGTCAATCATAAAGCCTTACTCAGAAATTGAGATGATGTGAAGCAAGCTATCAAGTATAGGTTTCAGAACAAGGAGCAGTTGGAATCAGAGATGCAGACGGATTCCCAAGTTACCCAACTCTTAAGTGGAGAATCTGATCCTAGAGCACATATTGAACAGTGCGTGACATAGTGGAAAGTTGTGGAAATACCCTCTCTCTTCTGGGTTTAGGTATTTCTCTACTCAGTAGGTCCAATCCCAAAATCTTGGTTCGTACATGAAGAAACCAGAAGATAGACCAGCAACTGAGAAATGTTGGCAAATGAATTTTGAAAGGACTTCTCATTTACAAGTAAGTACCCTAAGCTTGAAGTATTCTTGTAGAGAATTAAATAATTTCTCCTTACAGACAATAGTAATCATAAATCAAACCTAGTAGTATGTGTAAAACATATCCAGGAACTCTAGACTAATATTCACCTAACCTTAAACAAGAAGACTATAGAATACTATAAGATTAGCGAGGATTCATAAAGCCCAGATGATTTAGAGGAATTGAGAAACCTAGCCATTAAAAAGACAGAAGAGAACGGAGAAATCCAAAACATCATACTCAGTCAGACTGATAGTTCTTATAATCACCCGTTAAATTTGCACAAAGTCAATATAGGGACCACAGAGAAACCTAAGATAGTTATGGTGGGAGATTATTGGGATGAGCAGACTAGTCAAGAAATATAGAGTTTGTTGTGGGAATATGAATATTTGTTCCCAAAGACCTTTTCAAAGTTAAAGGGGATCAAAGGAGTTATGGGAGAAATGAAAATCAAATTAAAATCAGGATCAAATCCTGTGAGGCATAGACCATACCGCCTTAACCCTAGAGTAAAAAAAAAGGTTAAAAAGGATATAGATAAGATGTTGGAAGATGGACTTATTTTTGAAGTGGAAGAAGCAAAGTGGGTCAGCCAAATAGTCATCTAAAGAAAGAAAGGCACAGAGGATATTAGGGTCTGTATAGACTATAGAAGCCTTAACTCTACCTGTGTGCATGACCCTTTCCCAACACCTTTTACTGATGGGGTACTAGAACAGGTTGCGGGGAAATAAGTGTACTCATTCACAGATGGATTTTCAGGCTACCACCATGTAAGGATTGTCAAAGAGGACAAAAATAAGACCACATTCATAACATAATGGGGGGTATTTTGCGTACAATGTGATGCCATTTGTCTTAAAGAACGCCCCTGCAATTTTCTCCAGGATTGTAATAGAAGATTTTAGAGAGTTCATTCACAAGTTTATAGAAGTCTATATGGATAATTGGACAATATACAGTCTTCTCAAGGAACATGTAGCACTGTTACGTCTGATGTTTGACAAATGCAGAGAATTGCAGATATCGTTGAATCTCAAAAAGTGTATCTTTTGTGTACCAAATGGAAATTTTTTGTGCCACATAGTATGTCGAGAAGGAGTACTGGTAGACCCAGCCAAAGTCACAGTTATTGTGAATATGTCACCACCTACGAGTGATAAGTAGTTTCACTCCACGTTGGGACACATAGGGTACTATTGTGGGTTCATCAGAAGATACGCAAACATTACTACACCTCTCAAAAATCTACTGAAAAAAGGATGGAATGTTTCAATGGACCTCATAATGTGATAAAGCGTTCAAGACCCTAAAGGAGAATCTCAGCACAACACCAATTCTGATATTCCCAAACTAGGAAAATGAATTTCACGTCCACGTAGATGCTTCAGATATTACCTTAGGAGTTATATTAGCGCAACCTGGAGATGAAGCCATGGATCATCCTATATATTTTGTGAGAAGGAAGTTGTCACAAGATGACCACAACTACATGACGACAGATAGGGAGGGTTTAGAAATGATTTATGCTTTCCATAAATTTAGAAATTATTTGTTAGGTTCTCATTTTAAGTTCTTTAGTGATCAATCTACATTGAAATATCTAGTTAACAAACCTGTATTGGAAGGGAGAATTTGTAGATGGTTGCTACTATTTCAGGAATTCTATTTTGGAGTAATTATTAATACTAGAAGATGCAACGTAGAACCTGATCACCTGTATAGATTAGAGTCAGGGGAAAGTGGCATAACAATCGACGATCAACTCCCATATGTAGATTTGTTTTGGGTTGAGGCCATACCAGAGTATTTAGAAGACATAGTAGTCTTCCTAAGTACAGGATCCTTCCCAGAAACATATTCCACAACCCAGAAACGTCATATGGTTGTTAGAGTAGCGGACTATCAGTTGATTGCAGGGAAATTGTATAAATTGGGATTAGATAGTATCCTTAGAAGATGTTCCTTGGATCACGAAAGGTAGGATATACTGTGGGAGTGCCACATTGGAGTTGCGGGAGGTCATGTAGGAGGAAAGGCCACTGCACAGAAATTTCTCCAAGTTTGACTATGGTGGGAAACGCTCTTCAAGGATGCAAAGGCATATGCTAAACCATGCAATGTTTGTCAAAGAGTGGCTAAGACGTCACGGTGAGATGAATTACCACTTCAACCAGTTCACTCTATGCGGGAATTTGAGAAGTGGGTAGTTGAATTCATTGGACCCATCAACCCCACAGCTAAGCATTCAAAGGCTAGATACATTATTACCACAGCTGAATACCTTACACGTTGGGTTGAGGCAGCAGTTGTTCAAGATTGCTCGATCGATACTGCTGCTAGGTTCATTTCTGAGAATATTATCACTCGATTTGGATTTCCCAATAGCCTAACCAGTGATTAGGGAGCTCATTTTATTAGTAGCACTCTTACAATAGAGTTCATGATCCAACATCACAAAAGAATCGCCTACCACCCGCAAGGCAATGCAACAGTAGAAACGTTCAACAATATTTTGGAGAGAGGGTTAACAAAAATATATTGCGCAAACCGGGAATATTGGGATGAAAGTGTTCTAGCAGTACTATGGGATTACACGACAACCACAAAGAAACTCCACAGGTACACACCATTTCAGCTAGTTTATGGGAAAGAGGTTGTGGTGCCTGCAAAATTCATCACTCTGAGTTTGTACATTGCACATATCACCCATATGTCAGAGGAAGAATCAGTTGCACAGAGACTCATGGAATTACAAGAACTCGAAGAGACCATATTTTTAGTAAACTTGCATCAATCAATTGAGAAAGCACAGAAAAAATATTGGCACGATAGACACATTAAGACTAAATAATTTGAGCAAGGAGACAAGGTCCTACTCTATGATAGTTGGTACCAGAAGAATCCTATCAAGTTGCACATGCATTGGTTGGGACCATTTATTGTTGCAGAGATCTGACCCTCAGTATCAATGAGACTTGCACAACTAGATGGCATGTTGCAGTTGGGATGGGTGAATGGCGCTTGCTTGAAACCTTATACGTCTCATAATTAAGCAAAATGGAATGTTTCTCTAGTCCAAAGGAGAATGTATAATAGTTAGATTTTATTTTTCTGAAGTTGTTGTAAATTCAGTTAATAAATTCGATGTGTGCAGTGTTGCGTTGTGACTTGTAATTAATTTATTTTTATGTCTAAGTGTTGTTTGATGCAGAACTGCTCACTTAGAAGCGCGGGATAAGAAGCGTAAGGAACCCATCAATAAAATTAATTAATATGATGGGGACCCCTTTATGGTCGGAAGGAGAACGAATCAGAACGCAATCTGAGTCCATATGCCACACGAACCCAGTCTAGTTACAACCTTTATTTCTATTACGATACCCCATCTGAATTCAGTTAAGCCATAAATCCTCAATATGCGAATATTCCATCGGTATTCGATCGAGATTCCCATCCTTCAAACATAAAGGTCTGAAATCAGCCACGTCCCTGTCCAACTTCCACAGTAAATGTCAGAATCTCCCAATAGGACTTACCCCGTTAACCCGTCCCGTCAGAAAACTCAGATCCAAGTTGCGTCCATATGGTCATGATGAACAACAATTATTACTGAACTTTCCAGCTAAGCCTGAGTATAAGGCTCTGAGAACTCACCGTAGAATGCATTGTTTTAAGAGAACTTAGCGATTTTTGAATTTTGACCAACGAGAAAGCTTATGTATCCCTGAGACCCATAGTTGTGACCACCAAATCCTTTCTTCACAGCGGAATTCAATCATATCCAAAAACCAAAATGCCAAGAGCTACAGGAAGTTGAGGCACCATGTCCAAAGATGCAGTACCAGATGAGCCCCGCGACCCCCGATTTGAGGTTGTGGGTGATCTAAAGAGGAAGGTGGAGTAGGTAAAGCTCATTGATCTTTACTTGATAGAACCAATCTTGTTCCCCAAATGAACATATACATCTTCTGGAGTATCGCTCCAGATGAGTTGGGAGGCATGCAATTCATGCCAAAGCCTAGATTTTTAAAACTATTCAACTCGACTATCATGAACCTCAGAGACATGCCAATATTTGGTACTATTGGTGATGTTGCGCGGTGCACCAAATTCCTGATTAGCAAGGTGCATGACCAAAGTCTCTAGTTAGATAGGTGGTATCCAATCCACACTGAAGAAATTCATCATCTTACTGGATTGTCCCTTGAAGGAGAGGACGTGTCAAAAGGATTCCAAGGCCCCAGTAAGCATGGAAAGAAGAAAGGGGAGCCCAACCTCTATGAAAGGTTCCACTTGCAGAGGGGGCGACGCACAGCCAAAATTGAACCCATATTACCAGATATAGCTAGGATTGGCTGCTACATCATATCCAACAAGGTTATGAGGTCATATTACAAGGTATAATGCATGTTGGATGCATTATCGGTAGCATATTTTTGCGCCAATGGCACTATATTCAACTAGTGTAGTTACCTGCTGGAGGAACTACTCATGGATTGCGAGGAAGCCTAGGAGAAGGGAGGCACCTTCACATATGGATACCTGTTGATGGACTTCACAATTCTTAAGTGGAAGTCACCCGTTGGAAGATCGTTGGCGCTAGTACACAAGGGGCGCCTTGCGAAGATGTTTGAGCCTTGACATTCCAGGGATGACTCGGAGAACACGGTCCAAATGGTACAATGGGCTTATCGATACAAAGAAGAGGTTTTGAATTCCACAGGAGCTCCTCAACTGCAACACGAGGAACATTTCCTTCAACATGAACCAACAACATATGTTTGTATGGCTGAGGCATGCCAACAGGGAGGACTTCCACTCAAGGATGTTGTCATTCTATCTAGATGAGGAGGCCTTCAACAAAGAAGTAATGTTGTGGTCGGGAGGTAAGCGCAACCCGTGCAAGTCAGGGATGAACTGTAATTTTCTTGCAGAGATGTTGAAGAAGAAAGTAAAATAAGCAAGGTTAGGACCAAGCTCAGGCTCAGAGTCGCAAAAGAAAGAGGCTCTAACACAGTCAGACTTTGAAGAGGAGGAGGAGATGCAACCCTTAGAGAAAAAGAAGAGGATGTTGTTAGTGTTCCCACAACTTCCAGATAACACCATGTTGATAGGTAAGGATGTCAATGAGATTTTGAGCATTGCGTTCATCACAGAACTAGTGGTGAAGAAGTTCATAATCGTGGTCCCATCGAGTAAAATTATGAAACCCCAACCCCTTTCATCCTTCGTCTGTCGCACTCGCTCAATAGTCATAAAAACCCCAATTATCCATATTCAGGATGACCCTAAGCCTAACACCCCTCCATCCACCATCATCATCGAGCACCCTCTCTCATCACCACAACCCTAATCGACACCCCCATAAACCACTAGTCCACCCCAAACAACTAATCCATAGCCGATGTAGCTCAATCCCCTAGAACAACCAAAGTGGGAACTCCCAGAAACAAACCAGGAGTTGTTTGAGCAGAGACCAGAAGTTTCTGGTCCAAATCCAGAAGTATCGGAGCAGAGACTACACCTGACAGGTCCAAACCTCGACGTCCAGGGCCATAAGATTGTGCCTTTTCTACAGTATAAGGGCACTCAAACAACGAAGGAACCACATAGCTCTAAATCCCAACAAATTTCCTCAACGACCAAGGTTGAGGGTGCCTGGGGAAGCGCAACTCTGGAAGAAAAATCAAGTAAAGAGAAGGATATACTAGAGGTTCAGAAAGAACCTGAGTCTACTTTTGGGTAGAGCGCGACATCCATGCAGGAATAGATGGAGTTGGTTCTCCAAAACCCTTAGCAGTGAACAGATTTGTTGCAACTCTGCCTGGCTATAACAGAGGTTCTGACACTTCTTCCATCAACGTTGAGGTTGAGGTTGGTGCCAAGACTATCCACAGGGGAGGAGGAAGTGGAGAATCCTTCAGAACACTCAATGGCTAGTGGATTTCCACTAAAGACTTGAGCACCTAGGGACGCATCATTGTCTTCCATTGACCTTGCAAAATGGCCAGAAACACAGTTGGTTGGAATGATTAGAGAATCAACTGATCAACTGGAGGAAAGGATCCAACAGGCAGAGATGTCTGCATAGTTCGCAAGGGAGGAGGTGATCTTTCTACAAACATGAAAAAAACAAGAGGAACATGCAAATATCCAGGTCAAGCACGGACTGGAAAGAGTCCAAGAAAGGCTTGTTGAAGCCTGGCCATAGATTCGAACACCCCAATTGCCCGAAACCAGTGATGCAGGAGTGTTGGAGCATAAAATTGAGCTGCTCCAAGGAGCATGGTCACAATTGGCCATTCACGCTAAGAATTTGGAAGTGCAGTTGCGACAAGCTCAGCAAGAAGCAGAGAAATAGCCTCGGAAGCTGTAGGAGAAAATGGAGAAGATAGTTCTAGAAGGAAACAAAGCCCAAGCAACACTACATAAGTGCACAGTGGAGTGCACAAAGATTTTCATGAAATTCAGCAATTGGATGGGCATCATCACTATATGCAACCAGACCTTGGAGGATGTGCGCACTAGAATACAAGTCTTGAACGAAGAATTTGTGACCATGATGGATTCGTTGGAGCAACAACAGAAGTTTGACTAGATCCATCAAGCGAACAATGAATTGAACGCCCTATTTGAGGCACAATCCATAGCTAAAAAGGAGTTGTGTGACTTCCATCCTATCACTCGGATAATTTATATGCCGATGCAACAAGTCGATGCAATAATATATTCTGAATGGAAATTGTTGTTCGCATCCAAGCCCAAGGGATGTATTATATATGTGACCCAATAGTTCATCACCGAGGCCTCACTCCTTTCCAAGAAATGGCAAGATAAATTTGGGAGCTTTCAAGAAGTAAGGAAGCAAGCCTTGGATTTGGTCGCAGAGTTGGGCCTTTCATTTGAAGAAGCAAAAGAAGAGAAAGCACAAGAAGAAGAGAAAAATCAATAGGAAAAGGAGGACAAGGGAAAACAACAGTTTCTCCTGGAAGCTACGAAAGAGTTGAGTACTTGACTCGAGGGAGAGTCAAGGTTTGTGGTCGGAGCCTGTTGGGCCCTTCATTTTTGGATAAGGAGTTGTGCAAGAAGGAAAACAATCCTAGTTTTGGCCTAGTATGAGTTGTGTAAGCTACAGAAGAAGTGGGACACTAGAACAAGGAGAAGCAATAGAAATAAGTTGTGAAAAGGACAACGCAACACCAGCAAAGCAAAAACGGTTACAACAGAATAAGAAAGAATGCAAGCCAAATCTAGAAGACACGACTTAGATTATATATAGGGACGAATATAATTTTAAAAGGGTTGGTTATTGTTGGATTGTGATTGTAAAAGGGTTTGGTTCAATTCTTACCTTGTTGTTAGGTTGATGTAATAGTTGTTGTCTACTACTAAGAAGTCAAATTTTGAGTCTCTAATGTAATATGTACACCATTTTGGAAGTTAGATCTCTACGGCATGATTCCAGAGCCAGGAACCTGTAACAGAGCACTATTGCGTCTCTCTGAGATAGTAATTGAGAAAGATCTGAAGATCATATATGAAGAAGGATCCAAAATTTCAAAATATGTTGTGTCTTTCTATGTTTATGCTTCTGTATCGTATCTTGATAGTACTTCTTTATGGTTCATAAGTTCCACATGATGTCTCTATGTTTGAATTCTTTTCTGCAACATAAGTAGCTTCAGTCCTTGCGTATATGAGTTCAGATATGTTCTATAGTTAGATGTCTTGCGCAAGATCAGGATCAATCTTGAAGGTTCTGTGAATCCTCCTAAGGGTTTTCCTTGCCCTTCCCTATCCATTTGTTTCAGCAACGTTTCAGGTGAGACTTCTTATCTTTGAAGGAGATGAAAATGCTAGTGCTCTAGACTACTTGGTACCTTTTGTTTGTAACCTGAGAAGGACCCTAGTCTGATCAATCTTGCACCAACAATCACTAAGCCTACTTTTGCTAAGTATATTGAATTGGATGAGATATATAGGAAATTACTCAAGATTTCTATCCTTGGTAAAAAGAGGTGGGAATATCTATGCACTTTAAGTGAGTAAAAATAGTTTTAATATTCTAGTCAGCATGGAGAAGCCATCCAAAGTCAAAGAGCTGAGTCACCAACCACTTCCACCAAATCAGCACAAAGGATCCGAGCAAATCAACAAATCCCTATATTGTGTATCTTAGATATCTAGTTAGTTATATATTCCTCCATAATATCCTAGTCATTTATGACAGGATATGATGTAAATAGTTGTATAAATACTTCTCCCTTCGAAGTATTGAGGGTTGATTTTTGCACCCAGGAGCTATTGTGTAATTTTTCAAAGGATCGACCAATAATAAAAGAGGCTTATTCACTGGATTCTTATGTCTGATTGTTGGTGATTTTTTTCTCTTTGTGTCTAATGTTTTCTCATTCTCTGTGATCATTTCATGTATTTCAAATTCTAATCATTAGAAGAAAGTCAAAAAAATATAATTTATTTCATATACTCTGTCTCTGGTTTTTTAATGATATGTATGTTTTCATCTAAAACCGAGTGAAGGAATTCTTAACTGCTCCTCTGCTTAAGTGGAATTTCCCATCTTGTCCCTCTTATGCATTCCATTTAAGCTCAATATATCCAACAGTTTTACTACCCTGCCTTGTGGTGACAACCTTATAAAAATCTGAATCTGATCCTTATCTTTAAGTACAGAACCCATAGCCCAATGGAAAATTAAGCATTCTTTCAGCCAATTATTTCAAACAAACAAACAAAATTTGAACTTTCATAACTATCCTAACATTTAAAACTCAAACAAATATAAATTTGATAGAGAGAGCCCTATCTGAAGCTAGAAGGGCTAGATCCTACCTTCCAAAGTGGTTTGGTAGTTACATCTGTCAATTTCTTGTACAACCCCTGGAAATTACAGAGTGATAACATCGCCCATAGTTAATTATTCTTGCAATAATTAATTATCCCTGCAATAATTAATTACTTCTATTTACTTCCACTTTAATTTGACATGCAACTTTGTTCAAGGGTTGACATCAATGACAATTAATATCAATAATTAATTATCCCAATAATTAATTAATCTTTTTCGATAATTAATTAATCTTTCAACACACACTCCTGCCACAAGAAGTGAATAAAGTAGGTAGGTTTATGTTATGTTTTGTAATTTTCCTTTTCACCAATAAAGCAGTGATGTGTCCAACTGTCACTCACCCCTAGCGTCTAGTTGTCATTGTCAGTTTGTCTAGTCTAGGTTGTTGTGCCCGTTTCATCACTTGGGTGAGCAAAACAATGACACTTGCATGCCTAGTTGGGCCTGCTAGACAAGACAGAGGTTAGTGAGTGGATTAAACAAGAAAAACACATGAAATAAACAAGTAAACAAACTAAAACAACTAAGGAAATAAAAACTAGAATGCATAAGAAACTTTTATAACCATAAACAATCAACTAATGACCAAGAATATGCCACTAATAGATAACTATATTAGTTGGCAAAAAATCGTAGAGAAAAATGAGGACTTATGGGTCCCCTCTTCCTCCTTGGGAGGTCTCTTGAGTTCCCTAATGGATATCTCTTCTTACAATGGAACAAAAATGGAAAATGATGAAGAAAATCAATCTCTATTTCCTCAAGAGGTGAGTGGAA
>JASDQU010240493.1:68516-91765 GCA_032191745.1 Picea mariana | reverse complement strand
GAAACCCTGTACAAAATCACCTCTGAATCCATTGACCAGATGCTACAAAACCCTAGAAATGATGCAACCATCCCATTTTCCATTGAAGCCTTGGATGAGCTATACTAGAATCTCACCTTCCCCCAAAGAGCCCAATTGTTTTAGATTTTTCTACCAGAAGATGCCCAATTGCCCAAGAAAACTCCCCCTTATTCATCCTCCATGTTCACTATCAAGGCCAACTAGATCATTTCCATTATTTATTACATGTTAGGTTATTTCTCATATGAATGGGTAGATGAACCTATCCTAGGTTTTTTATCCATTTTTTCCACAGAAGAAAGAGCCATAATTAAATTTAATTTTAGTTGATTTCTGGCTGATAACATTCATGATCATCTTTTCCAGTTTTTAGCTGAAGGATTTTTCAGATATTCCTTAGTCCTGGTTTGGATGTTCTTGTTTTTTCAATCAGACATGTTTCCATGTACATTTGAGAAATTGAACCAGGAAGGAAACCCACAGTCAGTGACCTCATGGACCTCATTGGCGAAGAAAATTTCAGAAGAGTATATTCTCAAGGACTTCATAGACTAGTTCTATCACCCAGTGGTTTGCATGCTGAACAACAACAAAGATCCAAGGATCAATGAAGAAATTCAGAGAATCCTCCACCTTTCTGATCTAGCCAAGACATGGGATTGGTATTTATACCAAAGCCACACATAGATAAGAGTGTATGGATGTGACTTGCCACCTTATAGGTGTCCAAAATATCTCCCTGTGAGGATTTTTTCACTAGAATTCATAAGGAATATGGTGAACTCAAATGACATCCACTTCATTGTAGCAAAGAAGAAACAACAACTCATAATCAAGACTCAAATTGGCCCTTTCATCTGCAACAACAGATTAGTAGGAGAAGAAGCAGATAACCTCTTGAAACAAATGAGGTTTACTCATAGTTCCATTTGGTCTTATGACCCATTTGGTTTCATCTAAGAGATCAGATTCAAACAAAGGAGAACTCCTTATTCTCACACACATAAGCCAAAATTGGAGAAGTATATGAACCAGACAGAATGGCAGGAAAACACATTGCTAGAAACAAAGGAACAACCTGCCTCTGTCACTGCTTCACATACCAATACACCTAAAAAACAATATAGAAGATATCAAGAAAGGAGGTTTGTCCTCCTTTAGTCATAGAGGTATCAACCGAGGACTTCCAAGTTTACAAAAAGAGGGCCAATACTAGTCATGCACCAGACTTTCTCAAGGAAGGATAAATGTGGTCCACCATAGTCATGGAGGGACCCCACTCTTCAGCCTTCTTAGACAGTAAGTTCATAGTTTCTACATCATCACTAGCATCTCAAAGACAAACAGACACTATTTTGATAGCCGAATCATCTCATGAGAAAACAGAGTCAATTATTTTGACAAGTACAAACAAATCAAGAAAAGAAATGAGCTCCTCAACAACAACACTTATGCTCATTTTTGGAATCAGACCTCCACTGCTCAACACAAGTTTTTTTCATAATTTGACATAGAAAGAGGAAGAATGAAAATGGAATTCTTGCAAGAACAAGTTCCTCATCCTAAAACAGTTGCAGACTACATGAAGACTTCCTTTGAGTTTGATGTAAAGGATGTCCATCCAGTGGACCAGATGGATATACATAGGTAGATAGGAGAGATGATATTTTATACCTTGACCAATGTCTCAATGACTGCTTCAAAGTTGCAGGTGTCCCTACACAACATTTAGTCCCAATTAAAGTTGGAGAAAATTTCTTCTTTTGCTAAGGACAACAAAATCAAGTCATTAGAATAATTGGTGTTGAAGATTGGGTATGACCCAACAAATGTCAAGGTAGCAGAGGAGTTATTGAAGAAGAAGAATGTTTATATAGCATCTCTAAGAAAAAAATTTAAGCTTCCAGCTACATAATACTCACAAGCCAAAGAAATGGCTGAGACTAAAGGCCACAAAAAAGAAATGTTGAAACTCATCATGGAACAGAATGCACAGATAAGAGAAATGGAAGAAGAAATGGATAAACTAATAAAGGAAAAGGAACAAAATGTGCATATGGCCATGATCCTACTGGAGGTAGTCCCTCTAACATGAATTAGAACAACATAAGCATCCACATCAGAAGAAATTCCATCAGCAATCTCAATACAAGTTTCAGATGCATCTGACAAACTTGTAAAATCCATGGAAGGCATGTCCATTCAAGGGGAAGTGATCATGAAACTACAAGAAGAGGTAAATAACCTACAGAATATTTCTATGTTCTAGGATAGTCACCAGGTAGAGATGCATGTCTCAAAGCCTTAGTCAACAATTACAACAACTATAGAAAGAGACTGTCATGGAAAAACCCTTAGCCCAAGCTAAGGAAAATATTTGGGTAGATATCAGCAAGTCAATTTCAAAAATATGGCCATCTATACAGATCATATTTGAATAGCATGAGTTAGTACAGAAGGCCATAGGAGAAATTGAGATCATCAAGGAAGAGAAACGAGAAAGACCCACAAAGGCTAGTGAACTTATCAGATTTCTGAACTCCAAAGACAAGAAGGATTTAGAAGAACTAGAGATTGAGTACATAACATATACCATCCTTGATATCAAGAAGGTCCTAACCAAAAAAGGATTGATGTTGCAGCTAGAAGAAAAGGCCCAAGTAATGGACATAGGTGTGCAGATATTTTTCAGTAAGATTGAAGTGCTACATAAGAAAGGTATTCCTGGATTATTAGTACTTAATGACAAGTCGATCACTCTATCTTATTACAAACAGAATATGAGTGTAGTGGCAAAGGATAGTTCAACTTTTTCAGGGATACGGGGAAGAATTACTAGTAAAGCTTTCTTGGAGATACTATAGTTGGACTTGAATTATCAACATGAGATTAAGCATATCTTAATCACTGTTGAGCCCTTCATTTTTGGATAAGGAGTTGTGAAAGAAGGAATATAGTCCCATTTTTGGCCTAGTACGAGTTTTTCAAGCTACAGAAGAAGCGGGATACCAGAGAAAGGAGAAGCAACACAAATTAGTTGTGAAAAGGACATCGCAATGCCAACAAAGCAAAATCAGTTGCAACAGAACAAGAAAGTGTGCAATCCAAATCCAAAAGACACAACTTAGCTTATACATAGGGATGAATATAATTGTAAAAGGGTTGGTTGTTGTTGTATTGTGATTATAAAAGGGTTTGGTTCAATTATTCCCTTGTTTTTAGGTTGATGTAATAGTTGTTGTCTACAGCTGAGAAGTTAGAATTTGAGTTTGTAATGTAATCTTTACACCATTTTGGGAGTTAGATCTCTACGACATGAGTCTAGAGACATGAATTTGTAATAGAGAGTTATTGTGTCTCTCTAAGATTGTAATTGAGAAAGATCTGAAGATGATATATGAAGAAGGATCCAAAATTTCAAAATATGTTGTGTATTTATGTGTTTATGCTTCTGCATCGTATCTTTATAGTAATTCTTTATGGTTTAGAAGTTCCACATGATGTCTCTGTGTTTGAATGATTTTCCACAACATAAGTAGCTTTAGTTCTTGCATATGGGTAAAATCATGAAGATGGGTAACACTTTCGTGACAATCGAGTCTCAACGGTAATTTTTCGACCGAAAAAATGATGCTAGGAATTTTTTCAGCCGAAAATTTGCACGTCAAATTGAACGGTGCCCTGACGGTGCCCTCGAAATTCATGTACAATGGTTTTTGGATGAATTGTTTTCCTATGGTAAGAATATTTCGGTTGAAAGACTTTTCGTCCGAAAAGTTTATTTTTAACGAATTCCGTTAAAATCTAGGTTTCGGCCGAAAACATGAAATTGGGACTGAAAACAAAAACCATAGAATTGCCCCAAGCTTACCTACACTTGGAAGGTTGCAGACTCCTGCAAATACCGAGAATTTGGTTTCTAAAATGACACCAGCATTTCCAAAATTGAATCTACTTTCAATTCCTATAATTTGTTTTCATTTTCTTTATTTTTATCTATTTTTATTTGTTTTTTTAAAAAAACTATTGCATAATATTTTCAGTAGACATTATGATTCGGTGAAATGAAATATCGGTATCTCTAAAAATATACAGTGAAACATTTAGAAAAAAATATATTCATAATCCTTAAACTGTTCTCTTCAAAAGGGTATATTTAGATTTTAGTTTTAAGTAAAAATTAAGATAGATACAAGGCGTAGAAAAACATGTGTTTAAAATATGCAACATTTTCAGCTTGGTCAACTTCGAAAAATTCTAGAAATTATAGTATTCATCCATTGGATTCAAAATTATAGTCATAATAAAATAGAGTCTCTATAGATTGTTGCAATATATTTCGTTTCTTAAAAACATAAGTTTAATAATAGATACATTGTTGTAGAAAAAAGTTACTCGTTATCATTCCTTTCATGTTTAAAGAACATACTGTTAAACAACTGTCAAATTGACATATCAAATCGTGATAAAAAAAAATTGAAAAATAGTCGCTGGAAAGCTAACAAAATTATTCACAAGTTTTTTTTTTATTGTAAACTGAAATTCTAAATAAAAAAAAATACTTTGTATGCCGGAAGTTGAAGAACTTGTGAAAATACAATTTTTTTTTCTCATAAAACAAGCAAAAGTGTAACCCATCTTCATGATTTTACTCGTATATGAGTTCAAATTTGTTCTGTAGTTAGATGTCTTTCACAAGATCAGGATGAATTTTGAATGTTCTGTGAATCCTCCTAAGTTTTTTCCTTTCCCTTCCCTATCCATTTGTCTCAACAACTCTTCGAGTGAGACTTATTGTCTTCAGAGGAGATGAAAATGCCTGCGCTATAGACTATTTGGTACCTTTTGTTGGTAACCTGAGAAGGACCCTGGTCTGATCAATCTTGCGCCAACAAAATGGTTTCATTGTTGGGACCTGTGTTAAAAGGGAACCTATAGGGAGGATGCTTCCACAGATTCATAGATCTAATATTGTCCAATGGTGGGAAATAAAATGTGACGCCTTCATATAGAAAGAAGTGGAGTTGAGGGGGAAATTTGTGGAAGATACACGTGAGGAAGTATTTTACTCAGAAAGATCGAGCGACCAGTACGAAATATTCTAGGTTAGGTTCCCAGAATAATTTTTCACTGGATAAATAATCTCCAAGAAGCTCCAGAGTTCCAAGAACGAGTCAAGAGGACCTGTACTTGGGACACATAAAATTTTGCATCACTTCATTGGCTAGATCGTCCATTCACATGAGCGATTGATTTTTGGGTCAATACCACATTAGAAGGATACATTATTGAGTTTGTAGCTGAAAATCACCAATATGTTTCACTAGCAGAGGTGGATTTCAAGAAATACGCAAGGGGAAGACTACTGAGAGAAATCCCCCTGTGGATTAAATTTTTCTTGATGGAAGAGGGGATGCTGACTTTGTCCCCAACTATGATGGCAATGTAAACATCCTCGCTTGGGGTAGGTAGAGGTTGGGGTATATTCATGTCCTGAGAGAGGGGAAGGGTTCTTTGATAAGCGGGGGAAATAGCAAGAAATGGACTCAAGAGACAAGCGAGCCTTGAAAAGAGCCCCCATAGTTGAGAAGTGGTAGCGTGGAAAGATCAAGAAATAAATGAGACATTCCAAGAAGTTGTGGAAAGAAGTCGGACCAAGAGAAGTAGAGGAAGGACATATGGAAGAGTTGCAAAAGATAGAAGACAGGAAAGAATGGCCAGTCAAAGATTAAGTGAGAGAGAATTGCGAAGAGAAATAATTCCACAAGAGGGTGGAAAAGAAGGAGAAGGTGTAGAAGCAAGAGGGAAGGAAGTTGACCTGTATCTTGAAGAGGAAAGAGAATATCCATCCCCGATGACAGGATATATCAGGAATCCGGCTAAAGAGACCGCTCAAGAGGAAGAAAATGAGACCCCCAGATCAAATAAAAATGCCCCGAACCTAGTGGCACCAGCCCCAAATCTCCCATACCCCAATTGTATTTTATACAAACAATAAGTTCAATACTACCCTCTTATGATAGTTTTGTTCCAATACAATTATTTAGTTAGTCACAACCAGGTAGTGCAAGTACAGGGAGGATATTAGGATCCCCTGGTAGATCGCAAGTAGGACCATTAGGTTTCATTTTGATAAGAGCACCAAGATCAACAATGGTTGTTCATGCGGGAGGTTCGATTGCCTGATACCCATAATTCTAGGGAAAGGGAGAAAGATATGTGGAGAAACATCAGTTCTTGCGCAAAGAAATCTAGAGATCCAGAGGGACTCCGGATGAGAATAGTTGGTTGAGTTTCAGACTACCTTGAGAGGTCATGCTCTCAAGTGGTACATGAATATTATTGAGCCAGGAGTGCCAGGAATGCAAGGTCAAGCATTCACACTTGGCCAGGTATGGACAAGGTTCATAGTAGAGTTTAAACTACCTCAATCAGAAAAACAAGCTCTGTCTAAGTTGCATGAGATTCAACAAAGGGAAGGTGAATCATCCTGGGAATACAACCATAAGTTTAAAGATTTTATAGGGAGGTTAGCACATCCAATCCATGAGGAACATTAAAGAGAATGGTAATTTACAGATTTTTTCCTCTAACATGGATTCCGCTAACGCAACAACGGATAGCCACTTTGACATAAGCCTTGGAACAATCGATGAAGATTGAAGCTATGGAGGGATATCCTGGGAGCCTAAGAGTAACCAGACCCCCAAAAGATGTGAATTTGGCACAACTACAAGGGAAAATATCAGCGCTTATAGAAAATATTCAAGAACTGAAGATACCTAGACCAGGACGACTAAAAGTTTGGTGCACCAAATGTTATATAGAAGGACATCTGGTAAATGAATGTCCATGTATGAGGGGAATGGGACCTCCTCAAAATTTGATGGAACCCTCACCAGGACCCACGGGAGGAGTTGCACAAATATCTGTGAACTTACCATTCCATAACCCCACCCCATATCATTCTTTTCCAGGGATCCAAATAGTACCAACAGTTGATTATTATGATATTTTTTGAATCCATGGGCATGGGCTGAGACAGTGCCCCATTATGCAGAAATATTCGAAAATACCAAATACAGTACACTATCAGTTTTTTGAATCTACCACACATACTAACAATCAATGTAGAGGGTTGGATGCACTTGCAGACAGGTTGGACCGAACAACATTTAGATTGAATGAAAACCCTCAGGGACCGGGAAGAGGTCAAGGTCGAGCTTGAGGAGCCTTCAGAGGAGGAAGAACTAGGGGAATAGGGCCAAGAAAATGTTATAACTGTGATGAGCAAGGCCATATGGCTAGGGACTATACTCATCCGAGGCGTCCATGGTGCTCTCACTGTGAAACCAATGGGCACACAATTGAGGACTACCCAGAACTTATTGAAAAATGGGAAGATCGGGTACATCAATGAGGAAGTAACCTCATGAGTTCATAAATCAAGAGAGTTAGTAAAGGAAAATTACCCAACCTCAATATCGTTACTTGAGGAGGAGCAAAGATAGGAGGTGATGCTGATAATCTACCTTAGATACAGAAATCAACACCTAAGGAAGACATATATGCCCCTCTAAAACATAAGTTTTTATTTAAATATTCCAAGAAGTATTTCAGAATATCCCTAGCCCCAAGATGCAAGAGAAATCCCTGCAACCTATTGTTTACCCTAAGGTTGTGCAAGTTCTTGCTTCACCCCCCGCACCTTGAAACCCTGTAGTCACATTGAGAAAACCTGAGCAACCTCAAAATGTAGTCGACCTTTGGTTTCAATTATTCTCTGATATTTTGGGAATGCCCAATTAATAGATAAGTTGCGCAATATGCTATACCTAGTTTTGGGGAATGAAGAACCCACAAAAGTAGGAATAAGGATCAACCTTACTAAGAAGAGTACTCTGAGGGTGCAAAGAAGGAACGTACAATCTCAAAAATAATTCAGACTAGTAACCCAGTTAGGTGAATTTGAGATTAAGGATTTCATGTTGGATCTAGGATCCGATGTGAACATTCTTCCTAAAAAGACTTGGGAAGCCTAAGGAAAACCCCAGTTGACATATTCCCCAATCCAGCTAAGGATGGCCAACCAATATTATATTTTCCCCAAAGGAAGACTGTAGAATGTTGAAATAGATGTTGCGGAAGTGAATACAATAGTTTCCTTTGAGGTGATTGAGGTCATGGGGGATAAGGACCCTTACCCTACACTACTTGGGATTGATTGGGCCTATGAAAACTATGCAATGATTGACCTAAAAAAATACACCATGAAAGTTTAGGCAGATGGAATCAAGGTAGTTCAACCCTTGGATCCATATGTAGGACCCAGATATACAGAGCCAACAGACAATAATATGGAGGGAGAATACTTGGTCAGTTGTACACTGTAACAACAGGAAAAAGAGACGATTACATAAATCCTATTGTTGATGGATCAGTAATTTGGAGGAGTATATAGTCAGTGGACGAAGATTTAGAACTTCCATTTGAAAGTTGGTAGAAAGGATCATACTAAATATTCTCAAGGAGATGCGCAATTATTAGAGAAACTAGATGGGTTGGGACCAAGGTCAGAGAACACCCAGTATATGATGGTACCTCAGGACTCGATAGTTTTCTGCTCAGCATGGAAGAAAAGGTAGTAGAGGATCAAAGGATATCAGAACAATATTTACGCCTCCAGGGCACCCCTGCTAGATGGTGGGTCAATCATAAAGCCTTACTCAGAAATTGAGATGATGTGAAGCAAGCTATCAAGTATAGGTTTCAGAACAAGGAGCAGTTGGAATCAGAGATGCAGATGGATTCCCAAGTTACGCAACTCCTAAGTGGAGAATCTGATCCTAGAGCACATATTGAATAGTGTGTGACACAGTGGAAAGTTGTGGAAATACCCTCTCTCTTCTGGGTTTAGGTATTTCCCCACTCAGTAGATACAATCCCGAAATCTTGGTTCATACATGAAGAAACTAGAAGACAGATCAACAACTGGGAAATGTTGGCAGATGAATTTTGAAAGGACTTCTCATTTACAAGTAAGTACCCTGAGCTTGAAGTATTCTTGTAGAGAATTAAATAATTTCTCCTTACAGACAATAGTAATCATAAATCAAACCTAGTAGTATGTGTAAAACATAGCCGGGAACTCTAGACTAATATTCACCTAACCTTAAACAAGAAGACTATAGAATACTATAAGATTAGCGAGGATTCAGAAAGCCCAGATGATTTAGAGGAATTGAGAAACCTAGCCATTAAAAAGACAGAAGAGAATGGAGAAATATAGAACATCATACTCAGTCAGACTGATAGTTCTTATAATCACCCATTAAATTTGCACAAATTCAATATAGGGGCCACAGAGAAACCTAAGATAGTTATGGTGGGAGATTATTGGGATGAGCAGACTAGTCAAGAAATACAGAGTTTGTTGCGGGAATATGAATATTTGTTCCCAAAGACCTTTTCAAAGTTAAAGGGGATCAAAGGAGTTATGGGAGAAATAAAAATCAAATTAAAATCAGGATCAAATCCTGTGAGGCATAGACCATACCGCCTTAACCCTAGAGTAAAAGAAAAGGTTAAGAAGGATATAGACAAGATGTTGGAAGATGGACTTATTTTTGAAGTGGAAGAAGCAGAGTGGGTCAGCCAAATAGTCATCTAAAGAAAGAAAGGCATAGAGGATATTAGGGTCTGTGTAGACTATAGAAGCCTTAACTCTACCTGTGTGCATGACCCTTTCCCAACACCTTTTACTGATGGGGTACTAGAACAGGTTGCGGGGAAATAAGTGTACTCATTCACAAATGGATTTTCAGGCTACCACCAAGTAAGGATTGTTGAAGAGGACAAAAATAAGACCACATTCATAACATAATGGGGGGTATTTTGCATACAATGTGATGCCATTTGGATTAAAGAACGCCCCTGCAATTTTCTCCAGGATTGTAATAGAAGATTTTAGAGAGTTCATTCACAAGTTTATAGAAGTCTATATGGATAATTGGACAATATACAGTCTTTTCAAGGAACATGTAGCACTGTTACGTCTGATGTTTGACAAATGCAGAGAATTGCAGATATCGTTGAATCTCAAAAAGGGTATCTTTTGTGTACCAAATGGAAATTTTTTGTGCCACATAGTATGCCGAGAAGGAGTACTGGTAGACCCAGCCAAAGTTGCAATTATTGTGAATATGTCACCACCTACGAGTGCTAAGTAGTTTCACTCCACGTTGGGACACATAGGGTACTATTGCGGGTTCATCAGAAGATACGCAAACATTACTGCACCTCTCGAAAATCTACTAAAAAAGAATGAAATGTTCCAATGGACCTCAGAATGTGATAAAGCGTTCGAGACCCTAAAGGAGAATCTCAACACAACACCGATTCTGATATTCCCAAATTAGAAAAATGAATTTCACGTCCACGTAGATGCTTCAGATATTACCTTAGGAGTTATATTAGCGCAACCTGGAGATGAAGCCATGGATCATCCTATATATTTTGTGAGAAGGAAGTTGTCACAAGATGAGCGCAACTACACGACGACAGATAGGTAGGGTTTAGACATGATTTATGCTTTCCAGAAATTTAGAAATTATTTGTTAGGTTCTCATTTTAAGTTCTTTAGTGATCAATCTACATTGAAATATCTAGTTAACAAACCTGTATTGGAAGGGAGAACTTGTAGATGGTTGCTACTATTTCAGGAATTCTATTTTGAAGTAATTATTAATACTAGAAGATGCAATGTAGAACCTGATCACCTGTATAGATTAGAGTCAGGGGAAAGTGGCATAACAATCGACGATCAGCTCCCAGATGTAGATTTTTTTTGGGTTGAGGCCATACCAGAGTATTTAGAAGACATAGTAGTCTTCCTAAGTACAAGATCCTTCCCAGAAACATATTCCACAACCTAGAAACGTCATATGGTTGTTAGAGCAGCGGACTATTAGTTGATTGCAGGGAAATTATATAAATTGGGATTAGATAGTATCCTTAGAAGATGTGCCTTGGATCACAAAAGGTAGGATATACTATGGGAGTGCCACATTGGAGTTGCGGGAGGTCATGTAGGAGGAAAGGCCACTACGCAGATATTTCTCCAAGTTTGACTATGGTGGGAAATGCTCTTCAAGGATGCAAAGGTATATGCTAAACCATGCAATGTTTGTCAAAGAATGGGTAAGACGTCACGATGAGATGAATTACCACTTCAACCAGTTCACTCTATGCAGGAATTTGAGAAGTGGGTAGTTCAATTCATTGGACCGATTAACCCCATAGATAAGCATTCAAAGGCTAGATACATTATTATCTCAAATGAATACCTTACATGTTGGGTTGAGACAGTAGTTGTTTAGGATTGCTCGATTGATACTGCTGCTAGGTTCATTTCTGAGAATATTATCACTTGATTTGGATGTCCCAGGAGCCTAACCAGTGATTAGGGAGCTCATTTTATTAGTAGCACTCTTACAATAGAGTTCATGATCCAACATCACAAAAGAATCCCCTACCACCCGCAAGCCAATGCAACAGTAGAAACGTTCAACAAGATTTTGGAGAGAGGGTTAACAAAAATATATTGTGCAAATCGGGAATATTGGGATGAAAGTGTTCTAGCAGTACTATGGGATTACACGATAACCACAAAGAAACTCCACAGGTACACACCATTTCAGCTAGTTTGTGGGAAAGAGGTTGTGGTGCCTATAGAATTCATCACTCTGAGTTTGTACATTGCACATATCACCCATATGTCGGAGGAAGAATCAGTTGTGCAGAGACTCATGGAATTAAAAGAACTCAAAGAGACTAGACTTTTAGCAGACTTCCATCAATCGGTTGAGAAAGCACGGAAAAAATATTGGCACGATAGACACATTAAGTCTAAATAATTTGAGCAAGGAGACAAGGTCCTACTCTATGATAGTGGGTACCAGAAGAATCCTATCAAGTTGCACATGCATTGGTTGGGACCATTTATTGTTGCAGAGATCTGACCCTCAGGAGTAATGAGACTTTCACAACTAGATGGCATGTTGAAGTCGGGATGGGTGAATGGTGCTTGCTTGAAACCTTATATGTCTCATAACTGAGAAAAATGGAATGTTTCTCTAGTCCAAAGGAGAATGTATAATAGTTAGATTTTATTTTTTTGCAACTTTTGTAAATTCAGTTAATAAATTCAATGTGTGCAGTGTTGCGTCGTGACATGTAATTCATTTATTTTTATGTCTAAGTGTTGTTTGATGCAGAACTGCTCACTTAGAAGCGCGGGATAAGAAGCGTAAGGAACCCATCAATAAAATTCATTAATATGATGGGGACCCCTTTATGGTCGGAGGGAGAATGAATCAGAATGCAATTTGAGTCCATATGCCACACAAACCCAGTCTAGTTACAACCTTTATTGCTATTACAATACCCCGTCTGAATTCAGTTAAGCCATAAATCCTCAATATGCGAAGATTCCATCGATATTCGGTCAGGATTCCCATCCTTCAAACATAAAGGTATAAAATCGACCACGTCCCTGTCCAACTTCCACAGTAAATGTCAGAATCTCCCAATAGGATTTACCCCGTTAACCCGTCCCGTCAAAAAAATCAGATCCAAGTTGCGTCCATATGGTCATGATGAAAAACAATTATTACTGAACTTTCCAGCTAAGCCTGTGTATAAGGCTCTGAGAACTCACCGTAGAATGCATTGTTTTAAGAGAACTTTGCGATTTTTGAATTTTGACCAACGAGCAAGCTTAAATATCCCTGAGACCCATAGTTGTGACCACCAAATACTTGCTTCACAGTAGAATTCAATCATATCCAAAAACCAAAATGCCAAGAGCTATAGGAAGTTGAGGTGCCATGTCCAAATATGCAGTACCAGATGAGCCCCGCAACCCCCGATTTGAGGCTGTGGGTGATCTAAAGAGGAAGGTGGAGTAGGTAAAGCTCATTGATCTTTACTTGATAGAACCAATCTTATTCCCCAAATTAACATAGACATCTTCTAGAGTATCGCTCCAGATGAGTTGGGAGGCATGCAATTCGTGCCAAATCCTAGATT
Organism: Picea mariana; assembly: GCA_032191745.1. Taxonomy (NCBI): domain Eukaryota; kingdom Viridiplantae; phylum Streptophyta; class Pinopsida; order Pinales; family Pinaceae; genus Picea; species Picea mariana. The sequence goes on along the minus strand of JASDQU010240493.1, from coordinate 78,655 downwards.
TTTAAAGCTATTCAACTCGACTATCATGAACCTCAGAGACCTGCCAATATTTGGTACTACTGATGATGTTGCGTGGTGCACCAAATTCCTGATTAGCAGGGTGCATGACCAAAGTCTCTGGTTGGATAGGTGGTATCCAATCCACACTGAAGAAATTCATCATCTTACTGGATTGTCCCTCGAAGGAGAGGACGTGTCGAAAGGATTCCAAGGACCTAGTAAGCATGGAAAGAAGAAAGGGGAGCCCAACCTCTATGAAAGGTTCCATTTGTAGAGGGGGTGGCGCACAGCCAAAATTGAACCCATATTACCAAAGATAGTTAAGATTGGTTGCTACATCATATCCAGCAAGGTTATCAGGTCATATTACAAGGTATAATGCATGTTGGATGCATTATCGGTAGCATATTTTTGTGCCAATGGCACTATATTCAACTGGTGTAGTTACCTGCTGGAGGAAATACTCATGGATTGTGAGGAAGCCTAGGAGGAGGGAGGCACCTTCACATATGATACCTATTGATGGAGTTCACAATTCTTAAGTGGAAGCCACCCGTTGGAAGATCGTTGGCACTAGTACACAAGGGGCGCCTTGCGAAGATGTTTGAGCCTTGACATTCCAGGGATGACTCAGAGAACACGGTGTTCTCCAAATGGTACAATGGGCTTATCGATACAAAGAAGAGGTTTTGAATTCCACAGGAGCTCCTCAACTGCAACACGAGCAACATTTCCTTCAGCATGAACCAACACCATATGTTTGTATGGCCGAGGCATGCCAACAGGGAGGACTTCCACTCAAGGATGTTGTCATTCTATCTAGATGAGGAGGCCTTCAACAAAGAAGTAATGTTGTGGTCGGGAGGTAAGCGCAACCCGTGCAAATCGGGGATGAACTGCAATTTTCTTATAGAGCTGTTGAGGAAGAAAGGAAAATAAGCAGGTTTAGGACCAAGCTCAGGCTTAGAGTCACAAAAGAAAGAGGCTCTGACATAGTCAGACTCTGAAGAGGAGGAGGAGATGCAACCCTTAGAGAAAAAGAAGAGGATGTTGTCAGTGTTCCCACAGCTTCTAGATAATGTCATGTTGATAGGTAAGGATGTCAACGAGATTCTGAGCATTGCATTCATCACAGAACTAGTGGTGAAGAAGTTCATAATCAGGGTCTCATCGATTAAAATTATGAACCCCCAACCCCTTTCATCCATCATCTATCGCACTCGCTCAACGGTCATAAAAACCCTAGTTATCCATATTCAGGATGACCCTAAGCCTGACACCCCTCCATCCACCATCATCACCGATCACCCTCTCTCATCACCACAACCCCAATTGACACCCCCAGAAACCACTAGTCCACCCCAAACCACTAATCCAGAGATGATGTAGCTCGATCCCCCAGAACAACCAAAGTGGGAACTCCCAAAAACAAACCAGGAGTTGCCTGAGCAGAGACCAGAAGTTTCTGGTCCAAATCTAGAAGTACCAGAGCAGAGACTACACCTGACTGGTCCAAACCTAGACATCCAGGACCATAAGATTGTGCCTTTTCTACAGTATAAGGACACTCAAACAACGGAGGAACCATAGAGCTCTAAATCCCAACACATTTCCTCAATGGCCAAGGTTGAGGGTGCCTGGGGAAGTGCAACTCTGGAAGAAAAATCAAGTAAAGAGAAGGATATACCAGAGGTTTAGAAAGAACTCGAGTCTACTTTTGGGTAGAGCATGACATCCATGTAGGAATAGATGGAGTTGGTTCTCCAAAACCCTCAGTAGTGTGCAGATTTGTTGCAACTCTAATTGGCTAGAACAGAGGTTCTGATACTTCTTCCATCAACATTGAGGTTGAGGTTGGTGCCAGGACCATCCACAGGGGAGGAGGAAGTGCAGAATCCTTCAGAACACTCAATGGCTAGTGGACTTCTACTAAAGACTTGAGCACCTAGGGATGCATCACTGTCTTCCATTGACCTTGCAAAATGGCCAGCAACACAGTTGGTTGGAATGATTAGAGAATCAATTGATCAACTGGAGGAAAGGATCCAACAGGCGGAGATGTCTGCATAGTTTGCAAGGGAGGAAGCGATCTCTCTGCAAACATGAAAAAAACAAGAGGAACATGCAAATATCCAGGTCAAGCACAGACTGGAAAGAGTCCAAGAAAGGCTTGTTGAAGCCTGGCCATAGATTCGAAAGGTCGCACCCCAACTGCCCAAAACCAGTGATGCAGGAGTGTTGGAGCATAAAATTGAGCTGCTCCAAGGAGCATGGTCACAATTGGCCATTCACGCTAAGAATTTGGAAGTGCAGTTGTGACAAGCTCAGCAAGAAGTAGAGAAATATCCTTGGAAGCTGCAGGAGAAAATGGAGAAGATAGTTCTAGAAGGAAACAAAGCCCAAGAAACACTACATAAGTGCACAGTGGAGTGCACAAAGATTTTCACGGAAGTCAGCGATTGGATGGGAATCATCACTATATGCAACCAGACCTTGGAGGATGTGCGCACTAGAATACAAGCCTTGAACGAAGAATTTGTGACCATGATGGATCCGTTGGAGCAACAACAAATGTTTGACTAGATCCATCAAGTGAACAATGAATTGAACGCCCTATTTGAGGCACAATCCATAGCTAAAAAGAAGTTGTGTGACTTCCATCCTATCATCCAGAAAGTTTATATGACGATGCATCAAGTCGATGCAATAACAGATTCTGAATGGAAATTGCTGTTCGCATCCAATCCCAAGGGATGTATTACAGATGTGACCCAAAAGTTCATCACCGAGGCCTCACTCCTTTCCAAGAAATGGAAAGATAAATTTGGAAGATTTCAAGAAGGAAGCAGGCCTTGGAATTGGTCATAGAGTTGGGCCTTTCATTTGAAGAAACAAAAGAAGAGAAAGCACAAGAAGAAGAGAAAAATCAATAGGAAAAGGAGGACAAGGGAAAACAACAGTTGCTCTTGGAAGCTGCGAAAGAGCCGAGTACTTGACTCGAGGGAGAGTCAATGTTTGTGGTCGGAGCCTGTTGGGCCCTTGATTTTTGGATAAGGAGTTGTGCAAGAAGGAATACAGTCCTAGCTTTGTCCTAGTACGAGTTGTGTAAGCTACATAAGAAGTGGGACACTAGAGCAAGGAGAAGCAATAGAAATAAGTTGTGAAAAGGACAGCGCAACACCAACAAAGCAAAAGCGGTTACAATAGAATAAGAAAGCATGCAAGCCAAATCCAGAAGACATGACTTAGATTATATATAGGGACGAATATAATTTTAAAAGGGTTGGTTATTGTTGGATTGTGATTGTAAAAGGGTTTGGTTCAATTCTTCCCTTGTTGTTAGGTTGATGTAATAGTTGTTGTCTACTACTAAGAAGTCAAATTTTGAGTCTCTAATGTAATATGTACACCATTTTGGAAGTTAGATCTCTACGGCATGATTCCAAAGCTAGGAATTTGTAACAGAGCATTATTGTGTCTCTCTGAGATTGTAATTGAGAAAGATCTGAAGATGATATATGAAGAAGGATCCAAAATTTCAAAATATGTTGTGTCTTTCTATGTTTATGCTTCTGTATTGTATCTTTATAGTACTTCTTTATGGTTCATAAGTTCCACATGATGTCTCTATGTTTGAATTATTTTCTGCAACATAAGTAGCTTCAGTCCTTGTGTATATGAGTTCAGATATGTTCTATAGTTAGATGTCTTGCGCAAGATCAGGATGAATCTTGAAGGTTCTGTGAATCCTCCTAAGGGTTTTCCTTGCCCTTCCCTATCCATTTGTTTCAGCAGTGCTTCGGGTGATACTTCTTATCTTTGAAGGAGATGAAAATTCCAGTGCTCTAGAATACTTGGTACCTTTTGTTGGTAACCTGAGAAGGACCCTAGTCTGATCAATCTTGCACCAACAATCACTAAGCCTACTTTTGCTAAGTATATTGAATTGGATGAGATATATAGAAAATTACTCAAGATTTCTATCCTTGGTAAAAAGAGCTGGGAATATCTATGCTCTTTAAGTAAGTAAAAATAGTTTTAATATTCTAGTCAGCATGGAGCAGCTATCCAAAGTCAAAGAGCTGAGTCACCAACCACTTCCACCAAATCAGCACAAAGGATCCGAGAAAATCAACAAATCCCTATATTGTGTATCTTAGATATCTAGTTAGTTATATATTCCTCCATAATATCCTAGTCATTTATGATAGGATATGATGTAAATAGTTGTATAAATACTTCTCCCTTCGAAGTATTGAGGGTTGAGTTTTGCACCTAGGAGCTATTGTGTAATTTTTCAAAGGATCAACCAGTAATAAAAGAGGCTTATTCACTGGATTCTTGTGTCAGATTGTTGGTGATTTTTTTCTCTTTGTGTCTAATGTTTTCTCATTCTCTCTGATTATTTCATGTATTTCAAATTCTAATCATTAGAAGAAAGTCAAAAGAACATAATTTATTTCATATACTCTGTCTCTGGTTTTTTAATGATATGTATGTTTTCATCTAAAACCGAGTGAAGGAATTCTTAACTGCTCCTCTTCTTAAGTGGAATTTCCCCTCTTGTCCCTCTTATGAATTCCATTTAAGATGAATATATCCAACAATTTTACTACCCTGCCTTGTGGTGACAACCTTATAAAAATCTGAATCTGATCCTTATCTTTAAGTACAGACCCCATAGCCCAATGGAAAATTAAGCATTCTTTTAGCCAATTATTTCAAACAAACAAACAAAATTTGAACTTTCATAACTATCCTAACATTTAAAACTCAAACAAATATAAATCTAATAGAGAGAGCCCTATCTAAAGCTAGAAGGGATAGATCCTAGCTTCCAAAGTGGTTTGGTAGTTACATCTGTCAATTTCTTCTACAACCTCTGGAAATTACAGAGTGATAACATCGCCCATAGTTAATCATTCCTGCCATAATTAATTATCCATGTAATAACTAATTACTTCTATTTACATCAACTTTACTTTGACATGCAACTTTGTTCAAGGGTTGACATCAATGACAATTAATATCAATAATTAGTTATCCCAATAATTAATTAATCTTTTTCGATAATTAATTAATCTTTCAACACACACTCCTGCCACAAGAAGTGAATAAAGTAGGTAGGTTTATGTTATGTTTTGTCTTTTTCCTTTTCACCAATAAATCAATGATGTGTCCAACTGTCACTCACCCCTAGCGTCTAGTTTTCGTTGTCAGTTTGTCTAGTCTAGGTTGTTGTGACCGTTTCATCACTTGGGTGAGCAAAACAATGGCACTTGCATAACTAGTTGGGCCTGCTAGATAAGACAGAGGTTAGTGAGTGGATTAAACAAGAAAAACACATGAAATAAACAAGTAAACAAACTAAAACAACTAAGGAAATAAAAACTAGAATGCATAAGAAACTTTTATAACCATAAACAATCAACTAATGACCAAGAATATGCCACTAATAGATAACTATATTAGTTGGCAAAAAATCGTAGAGAAAAATGAGGACTTATGGGTCCCCTCTTCCTCCTTGGGAGGTCTCTTGAGTTCCCTAATGGATATCTCTTCTTACAATGGAACAAAAATGGAAAATGATGAAGAAAATCAATCTCTATTTCCTCAAGAGGTGAGTGGAATGGCCTATTGCAATGATGCTTGAATACTCCTAGGAGAAAAGAGGATTCTCAAGGGAGAATTGAAGCAACATAAAAATGCTATGAAGATCTTGGTTTCTTAGTGCACCCATGGCCTCCATTTATAAGATCTCTTCAAGGAAAAATTCAACTGGTTCTTAGTGTGAACAAGGGGCCCTTTAGGGCACCCTTTGGTCCTTGACCAAGCCCCCATTTAGATGTTTCTCAGATCTAAAGGTCAAATCAAGTTGGGAGTTGGTCCATAAGTGGTTAGGGGGGCGAAAATAACCATAAATTTGTTGTTCATAGGAGTGTGTGGCTTTTCTCGTACACATTCGCGCATATGGTGCATTGTGTTCTCTATGGCCTTTGTTGGCCCATGCACTGTGTGCATGCTTCCTTTAGTGAGTTTGCGCATGTCAATTTTTGCCCAATTGTATAGTTTTTTCCTTTTGAAATGAATTTTTGTGTTGCAGGTGAACTAATAGTTGTTGGCGTTGTCTTATTTATGTAACCATTTGCGTGCAATGTTGTAGAAAAATTTTCAATGATAACAAATTCCCCCTGATGTGTGAGGTTAGGAGCATACATATAGCTGAAATACATGAATGTTTCTTCTACTAAGAGATTCATTGTAATGAAGAGTGTTGAGAGGAACTACAAGAGCAATCCATCGGAGGGAGAGGGGAAACTATGGGACCCAAATATTTCTCTAGGGAGAAAAAGAAAATTTGCATACAAACAAGGTGGGCATGCCCCATGCTCATGTCATGTAACTCAAAAAGTAAGACAATTAACTGAAGTTTTATGCTGATGTAGATAACTGCAGCACCCTCTGAGGTGGTTTGATAATGAAAGATGAAAAATCTAGATGGTGAACATACTCTGAAAAGAGGCAAGGACGCCTGTAAGAAGTGTCGATGACTCGTAGGCATTGATGGCCTAACAAATTCATAGGTCTTCAGCTGGTATAAAACAACTACAATATTTTCATAGTAAGACCCATCGTAACATGAGATTTTGTTGAATTCAAATGTTATGGGGGTCAATGGAATCAAAGAGAAATGATTATTCTCTTTTTTCCATCCGAGACTCCTCATTGTAAAGGTAATGAGATTCAAGATATTGTCGCCCTTCTGGAAACTGTGATGATGTCAACATAAAGGGAGACATGAATCCAAGAAGTAAATGGATTCATTAAATCCACGGAAATAAGATCAAGAAATGATAGGGAACATGAATGAATTCAAGATGCGGTGAGACTCAATAATTCCCTTGGTTGGGGGTATGTTTGGAGGATGATTGGCAGTAACCGTAAAATTGTATCTAGTGTGAGGGGGATGAATAGATATGGGGTTAAATTGTGTCAAATTCTTGACAAAGTGGAAAAACTCAGAGATCGGGCATACATATAATTTGGGATACTCGAGATTTATGAATGATGTCAAAATGAGAAAAGGAGAGTGGATGCCCCAACCAAGGGCGACATGGGTTGTGTTGCTGGGAAAAGAAGGTCATCAAGGGTGATGACAAAAAGCTAAGTAAATGGTGGAAACAAAGGCTTTTTACAATTACCAAATAAATAAAGAATAATTTTGGATGAGTGTATAGATACAAAAATGGGTTCCCGAGTGCGAGATGGCTTGTCTTGTGAAGGCACAAGTTGCGAAGAGAACTGGTGGAGGGTGGGGTCCCCATGGGTGGGTTTCTGTATGAGGTAAATGAATTGAGGGCAATCTGTAGATGGGAAAACTTATTGTGGATGAAATGAAGGGTAATGATACTGCATAGGTGCAGTCAAACAGAAGTGAGATGAGATAGCCTGGGAGTCCATTGGGAAAGCTAGCAACATGATGAGAAGAATTATGTGGCTTATTCTCAGGAGTGCATAAGACTATCAAGAATCCCATCCCTAGGGGTAGATAGTATCCTGAGTGCCAAATTACCAATGGGAACTATGAATGGGACAAGTCATGTGGGGGACAGTGCTACTGGGTGACAGTACCAAAATGCAATAGAGGTGATGCTACTACAGAGCTGGATGTAGGGACCCTAAAGGTGAATGTCAGAGAGTGTGACTGGGAGATGCAATTGATATTCAGATGGAATGATTACATTTTAGTGTCGAACATATACCTGAAGGGGTTGCACTGCTTTTGATGACCAAGTACCTACACACATTAAAATCAGATACCCAACGTGAACAAGATCTTATGATAAAGAACATATAACAACTATTTGATAACTTTGAACATGAGCATGCGTACCTAGATGTGATGTGAGAAAAATGCTCCCCCAAGGCCAAGTGCATATGGTGACCTGAGGAATGTGACTGTGTTGACGACAGGACCATGATCCCATGGCTAAAGATGGATTAGGAAACAGAGGCTCTAGGCTTTTGTAACTAAGTGTGGAAGTTTGGAAAAAGGGACTATATATGGTTGGTGGGCCCATAGTGCCACCTCATTTGTACCCACCTCTATAGTGAGTTGACGAGAAAATTTGGAGGAGTTTTGAAGATTACGAGAGCTCAAGTTGACCCATCCAGAAGTGCAAGAGTCAGGTTAGTGGTCCCATCCTCCTGCATAGTATGAATTTCCTAGGGTTGAGTTAGGGGTTGTACGAGTGGCCGTACAAGTGTAGGTTTAGGGGTGGGATCACTAATGCGCGAGAAAAGGAAGAATACCCATGATCATATGCGCGGGTATAAATCCATCTCCTGCACATAATGTGTCACTGTGCTTGACATAGACTCACATAGGGGTGCGTGGGAGGGAAAAATAGGCGCACATGAGATGTGCACCTGTTAGAATTACAGTTGTGCACTATGCGCAGTTGTTTCTTATACAGTTGTGCATCAATGCGCAGTTGTGTAGAGAACAGGTGCACATGTGTGTGAACCTATTGTCGTGACAGTTGCACATTGATGCGTAGCTGTTTCTTGGACAATTGCACATATGTGCCCACCTGTGGGGGTGAAAGACGCACACTATAGGTGAAGCTAAGGGTGGTTGAAATTTTGAATTTTTTTATATTTTTGATGAATTATGAGGGCTCACCAAGTGTTTTTATGTGGATGCAGGTGATCATCTTGTGATAGGAGAGTCACTATGCTAGTCCATTGGAGGGATAGATACTAGAAGCACCTCCGAGAGGCGATGAGAGAGAAGCTAGGTGTTCGGAGACACTTGGCAGCCTGTGGGCTACTCCAGTTCTTCGATTTTCCTTTGATACGGTCGCATGAGTTCCTGCTTTAGTATTTTATATCCATGTGGACCACTAATCTGCAGTGCTTCATTGCGAGGGGACAACAACTAACACTCTCAACTATTGAGGATGTATACTTTCTAACAGGAATCCCCTTCCAGGGAATGGACCTGCCTACTGACCCCCAACTGTCAGGGGATGTGAGATTGGTGGATATGGCACGATGCTACTTCTCAGGGTCGAACCCGATGTCAGGTTCAGTTTTGTTTATTGAGGTGATGGATGATCTTTTTCCTCAGTGCATCACAACCATGGTTGTGAGGATATATGGATCCTAGGCTACTCAACGGATCACAGGAGGTCAGCTGAGGATTGTAGAGAGAGTCTTAGATGGGGAAATTTTTTTCCTGGGGGATGATGCTACACTCTAGGATGATGGGGAAGATTCACCCTTATCGAACCACCAAATCTGGTGATTTTTCATTTGGGTCCATCTTGGTGGCTTGGTTTGTGGAGAGGGTGCCCTTGTTGTGCCCAGGGATGTTTTTGGCACCTCCAGGGCCGTAGGAGCCACGCTTGATGCAGTGGGTGCAGGTGCTGGCACGCCATGGGGGGGGAGAGGATGGCCACTACTTCACGACTACTGTGACACATGTGTGGCATCATATGCCACAGGTGATACTATGGTATCCATATGCTGGGATGGACTACCGGCATGACCCAGACATGGTGCTACCTCCTGGGGAGGTATGGGACCATAGAGGTACATTTGTGTATATATGTTTTGTGATTTTGATAGTGTACCATATGATTATGTATACATGGATGATGACTCTACCTTTAGTTTTTGTGTTTGAAGATGTGGGGCCCCGAGGCCGTGATCCTGAGATGGTCGGGGAGATGGCATGCTAGGGGCCAGTGCGACCACCATAGGCAGAGCCACGAGTAGGACAATGGCGTAGGAGAGATGATGTTGGTGATGGGCCAACACATGAGCTGGGGGCAAGACATAGGTGGAGATTTTATGATGTTGGTGTGAGACCATAGCATGAGCCATGGGTAGAGGCCAGAGGGGGGATGGAGGAACTTCGTCATCATTTTGAGGAGGTGATTCAAGGTGTGTTGGAGGGCATGTGGGCCCACATCCAAGATGAGAGGGTCTTGAAGCAGTTTTTGGGTGTATCGGCAAAGTGGCGAACCTTGATCCACCAAGCATCTGTGGCGTGGATAGCGATGACTGGTCAACTTCCCCCTAGACCTAGAGGACCCCTAGCTGGTGGGGTACCTCTAGCTGACAGAGGAACT
>JASDQU010240493.1:48667-59785 GCA_032191745.1 Picea mariana | reverse complement strand
TCAGTGATATTATTGAATGTAGGCATGGATTTGTCCCATTTGGTAAAGTAATCTACTTCCATGACAATGTTTTTGTGTCCATTACTATATGGACGATTACAAGTCGTGAATTCTATGCCCCATTTGCAGAAGGGGTCGGGGGTGATGACTGGATGTAGAAGAGCGGGTGGTGCTCATGCTTTTTTTGCATAGAGCTGGAATTTGTCACATCACTTGATAGCATGGATGCAGTCATGAAACAGTGTGGGCCAGAAGTATCCTACTTGAATGATTTTTGGGGCAGTGGACAGACCTGCGAGGTGGCCACCGCAAGTGTCACTATGGAAATCGTTCAAGACTCTGTTTGCTTCATTGATGGTCAGACATCAGTGGAGTATGGTGTCGACCCCTCATTGATATAAGACGTCACCGAGGAGGAGGTATTGAGCGACCTGATGGCGAATATGCCAATGATCGTCTCGAGAAATATGAGACCCACCATTTTTTGTATGAAGGTAGACGAGAAGGTCATCGTACTAGGGGTCATCCAAGGGGATGAAGAAGAGGTGTTCGTCAGGAAAATCCATATTGAATGGTGAAGCTTTAACGTCTGAGGGAAAAGTCATAATGAGTTTGGAGAGAACAAGTTCTTTCTTGATTTTTGGAGTTGATAACTCTAGGTCATATTCCTGAAGGATGATGATCCAACGAGAAAAGTTGCCATTAATCTGTAATCGACTAAGAAAGTACTGCATGGGGTTAGAATCTTCTATGACTTTGGTAGTGCGAAGTAGGATATAGTGATGCAGTTTCTGAACTGCAAGGACAATGACGAGGGATAGTTTCTCATCATGATTGTATTTCAGGGGTGGTCCTGAAAGATTTTTACTGATGTAGTAAATGACATGTTCATGCCCATCCTCCCCTAGTTGGAAGAGGACCCCTGCTACTGAGATGGTTTATGTTGATAAGTAGAGTATGTAATCACGATCATAGTCGAGGGGACTAATCAAAGGGGCATTGGATAGGGCCTCTTTAAAATCATCAAAAGTAGTTTGAGCATGTTCATTCCATCGAAACAGGATATCATGACACAGTAGGCAGAGGAAACCATGCACGTGAGTGGTGTAATCTGGGACAAAGCGACGTAAAAAATTAGCTTTTCTCTATAGGCTCTGTAGTTGGCGTAAATTATGAGGTGGTTTAATTTTTGTGATATCTTGGACCTTGATGGGGTCCACCGGGATGCCATGTTGGGAGACAATGAACCCAAGAAGGCATCCGACAGTGACAAAAAATACACACTTGAGGGGGTTCAAGCAGATATTGTATTGGCGGCATCGTTGAAAAATGATGAGTAAGTCATCTAAATGTTGAGTTCGTTTCCTGGATCGAGTAGTGAGGTTGTCCAAATAAGAGAGTATGATGCAAGAAATATTGTGAAAAACATAAGTCATGGCCCATTGAAACATAGCACTTGTGTTTTCTAGTCCAAAAGGCATGACATGATAAGAAAACGTACCCCATGGGGTAGCAAAAGTGGTTTTATACTGATCTGTTGGATGGATTTGGATTTGATTGTAGCCGGAGAACCCATCCATGAAGGATAATGCATTGTGGCCAACACAATCATCGATAATTTTGTGTATGAAAGGGGCTGGAAAGTTGTCTTTGGGACAAGCATGGTTGAGATTTTGAAAGTCGGTGTAGATGCAAATAATGCCCTATTTTTTGTTAACGGGGACGGGGTTGAAAACCCATTAGGTATACATAATGGGATAAATGAACCCAGTGGCATGTAACTTGTCAATTTTGGCTTTGATAGCCACAACTTTAGATGGGTGAAGTGGGCGCTACTTTTGACGGACTAGGGCCACATCTGACCATGTGTTTATGCGATGTTCGACTATAGAAGAATCGAGGTTGGGAATCTCCGTATATGACTAGGCAAAAATATCCCGGTATTCCTGATAGAGAGATTTGTAAGTTGTGAGTTCCTCAGGGGAGCATGCAGTTCCAATGGTGATTTATTCTATGATTCCTGATTTGATGGAAATGTCAGTTTTGATAGTGGGGGATATATTGGCCATGTTTTCTTCCTCAAAATCATTTGGGGAAGGGATAGAATTGTTGAACCAATATATATGCCCTAGATAAATAGAATCCTTGGTTTCAATTAGACATACAAAGGCTTTTCTAGGAGGGTCAAAGGCTTCCTGTGAGATAAAAAGTTCTCAGTGATGGAGCGCATTCGATGAGATATCATGAGTAGTGAGTTCCTCCAGGATATCTTCGTCGCAGTGGAAAATGCAAGAATACAGGGGATCCGGGAAGGTGACATGGGTGACTTTCATAGTGTGATTGTCCTCAAGTGGTGAAGATGTAAAGGGAATATTGCAACCATGTTGTGATGGCCTGCTTGACATAAACCAAATGTCCAGATACTGTGGGTGATAGACTATGGTAGGGGGAAATATTTCTTGTGGGAAATGAACCAGAGAATTGGGAGGATTTGTGGGAATATCCTCAGATAGTCTATTTATGAACCAGAGAGGGGTGGGAAGAGACTCAGGTTCAGGAGAGATGATGTTGACAGTATCTAGAGAGGGGAGGACCCTTGATGAGGTGGTCAAATGTGGTTGAATAGGGTTTGAATGACAACCCTGGTATGCCACTATCAAAGGATAGTGGTAGGTGAAGTGAGAAAGTGAGTCACAAAAATCACAAGAGCATCTCATTCATTCAGGGATCGAGGAAGATACATAATGGATTACAGTGAATTGAGTATCAAAAAGTGGTGGTAGAGAGGGATCTTGCTGAATGGTTTGGCTTACTGTCGTTAGTGTCTAGCGAAACTGAGGTAGAGTTGGGAAATGATGAGTGTAGTGGCCATATTCAAAACGGATGGCACAAGTGAATTTGGTTTGCAACCCTTTACTGCCTATAGTGGAGTATGTGGTCGTAGTACTCAACGTTCTTGTAGAAGCGGCGAGTGATGTGGTTGCTCGAGGGAGTTGGATCAGATTGTGTAACTCGGGAAGAGAAGGACATCTATTAGTGGGGTGTCCCTCTCTTTCGCAGATTGCACAAGGAGGTTGAACTATGGGAGGAAGTGGAGTGATGGGATCTTTATTCTTTTGCCTACCAACAATTGTCACAGTGGTGTTGCAAATTGGGGGTGAGGGTGGCGTGATTGGAGCTAGTATTGGAATCTGCATTGGGATTCCCTCTGATTGAGGAGGGAGATATGGTTGAGGAACCATCACGGGTGGGTGTAGATACCATACAGGGATGGAGAGCACCATGTTATAAAGGTAAACCGTTGTGGCTACCTGAAATTATTATATTCCTGGTGGGGGGTAGAAGAAGGGAATTTGAGTATGGGCTTAGGCAATTGTCTCCCAAAGTGGGATTTTTCCCTGGGGGAGGGGGAGATTGGGGATAAGTGGTGTAGTAGGGTTCTCAGGGAATCCCTAAGGTAATATTTCTTCAACTGGTGGGATGTTGAGTGTGGAGAGGCCTCAGTGGGAGGAATGGTCTCTCCGGTGTCAATTCCATCAGAAGATACAACAAACACTTGTGCTGAAGGGTGTATGAGAGGTGGTGTTCCATGGTATTCCCCCAACAAGGATGGGTCCTTCAAAATTATGGGGCCCATTTCAATGAGTGAATAATCATTGAAACTAGTGCAGACAAGAGGCAAGATGTTATTGATATTGGGGGAATGGTTAGGCTCATAATGTGTGATTTGGTCGATGCTGAATATTTTCCCGTTGTGGGGCAACATCATTGTTCGAAACACAGAAGAGGCTAATGCCTTCATAGTGTACATGTAGCTACATCCAAACAAGATATTGTAATTGAGCAGTGTGTCGATAACCTCAATGTCAATGAGGATGATTTTTCCTCTGAGTTCGATGGGGAAATTTTGAAAGATCCCTTCAGGGGAGGATGGTCAACCATCATAGACTCTCAAGGTGATGGTGGATGGTACTAGCTCAAGGGAACCAAGTTTCTTCCATATAGTTTTGGACATGATGCACGTGGATGCACCTTCATCAATGATGCACCGATTAACCATGATGTTCTAAATCTTGACTGGTATCTAGAAATCTACCAGAGCGGGGAGAAGTCGTTCTCCACTATCTATATCAAATGTGATGAGTCTAGTATCAGTTGGGTCGAATTCCCCCAAGGTGGAAAGTAAGGATTTCCATTTATTTGGACAAGTTTAGAGGACCTCCAATACAGACATGGTTGAAGGAGACTGCACGCTAAGTCATCAACCAGACTGTAATTGTGTGCTTCCCTAGCCTGAGGGTCATTGACATCCTATCGTAATGGAATGCAAGGTATAAAAATGGTAGGTTTAGTGTTAGGGCATGGGATCATTAAGGGTTGTCTGGTTTTAGCTAGAGCCGCTTCTAAGGTGGTTGGAATAGATTTAGGCGGTGTGTTGTATTGACGATCGTTTCTTTGAAGAAGAATTTCTTCTTTGCTTGTGAGGAGTATATTGTGATCCGTATGATTTCCAGGGTTGATGGGCCCTGGGTTTTGATATTGTCCCATTTGTGGTGGGGTAGGATGTACCTCATATTGGGTATTCATCACACCTTGGTGTTGAATAGGGTTTTTCAACACAGTCGAGGGTGGTTGTTGAAAATATTGTTGTCGGGCCTGCTAAGGGGCATGCAGTGCTGGAGGATGTGGCAGGTTCATGGACTCTTTCATCTGTTTAAAGTCAACAATTTGGGGACAATGGTGAGTATAATGCCCATGCTCATCGCAAAGAACGCAATGGAAGTTCATATGAAGGTTGTTGTTGTTATTCCTCCCTTGGCATTTGTTGTTATTGTCCCCTTGGGGGTTCTGGTTACGTTGATTTTGGTTTCCCCCAACAGGT
Source organism: Picea mariana (assembly GCA_032191745.1). Classification (NCBI taxonomy): domain Eukaryota; kingdom Viridiplantae; phylum Streptophyta; class Pinopsida; order Pinales; family Pinaceae; genus Picea; species Picea mariana. The sequence goes on along the minus strand of JASDQU010240493.1, from coordinate 54,903 downwards.
TAGTTTTGTTGGCATTTATTACACCTAGTCCCAGGTTATTATTGTTTTAGTTTTTTCCTTTCTTGGCATTATTCGACTGATGGGCCAGATTTGTTGTATTAAACTCTTCAAAAATATGAATTTGTTGAATGGCAGAGGGATGAACAAAGTTAACGTCGACCTGTGGTTTTCCATATGGAGGAGAAACCGGCTGTGGAGGACTAGGGAATGGAAAGAACGGATTGTTTTGTGGCAATGATCTATAGGGCACATATGAAGGTGAAGTGATTTCACTAGTGCAAAAGTTATATGATGCGGTATAAGGGAAACCTGAACTTGGTTGAGAGGTCGGGCACATCATGGGTGCGAGCAAGGGTCCACTCATGTGTGGAGGGTGAGAAATAGGATATGGTTGTTGGTAAGGGGGAGGAGGGTAATAAGATGGCCCTCAATATAGTTTTGGATATTGGGATGCACCATACATAGTTGGTGGTTGGATGTACGGGTTGTGATGTGTCATGGTACCAATAAACCCATCCTCAACATGAGACATGCCAGGTTTGTCCTGACCAAATGGTAAGGGTCTGGGTGCATCAAGTAATAATGCGTATAAGTAACCCGATTGAGCATAAATGAGGTCAAACTATTGAGACTTGTTGATGGCTTCCTCTTCAAATTGGGGAAAGGCGGATGCCACATCTTTGGCCAGTATAAAGATGAGTGATTTTAGAAACCAATTGAGCCATTGTTCTTTGGTGGTTTCTTCTTTACATAAACTATGTTGTCAACGCCATTCATGAATGTGGTTGGAAATATGCAAAGTTGAGGTTTGTTTTCACTCAGAGAGAAGTTCTAAACCAGTGTCATAACGAATTGGTAGTTGGAAAAAGGACAAAAAGGCTTTGGCCAAAGATTCAAAAGTCACATGGGACCTTGATTTTTCATCCACATACCATTTGGTTGATGGACCAGTGAGTGTTCTTTGAAATAACCTTAAGCGGATGGAGTCATCCATGATTCTGTTCGAAGACCACCATAAGTGGAAGTTCATAGCATGGTTGGCGGGATCTTCTCCTGGTTTTCCTTCAAAATTTGGAATATCTTAAGGTAGCTTGGTAGGCATATTGGACCATGTGGGGTCGTGTAAAATGGGATCATTCATGAGTTTAGTCAAATCGGGAATGTTGAGAGATGCCAAGTATGGCATGGGAGGATTTGGTGGAGGATTAGCTCCAACCATGGTGTGAGCAGGTAGTGGACCTGACCCTTGAGAGGGATTTAGTGGGGTTGTACTTCTTCCTTGAGAATAATTTTCCCCCCCGCCTACATGTAAAAAAGAGATAGTGGATGGATGGCCTTGGGAATTAGACCCAAGTAAAGTGGAACCAAGAAAAGTTGATCCCAAAAATAGTTTCCATCACAGGGGTGTGACATGGTTGATTCGGTGAGTTGGAAAGACTAGGAACGCCTCCTAGAATAGGAGGGAGATTTTTTAAGTGTTTGGAATGACGGGGATTTTGTGGGTCCCTTATGATGTCCAAATAGCAAAGTGAATGTGTGAAAATGGTGATGGGAGAAATAAATGAATAAGAGACTTGTGTAATTTTGACCTTCACAAGATAATATAACTCACAATTGCATGTAATCAAATGAGCATCATAAATAAATCAACTGTAAATAAGCATACATGTGGGTAAGTGGATTTTGTCCATGTGGGGGAACGAATAAAACAAATTCTCATGTCCTAAAATACGTATCGTCCTTCTTCTCAAATAGCACTGGACCTTCCAAGAGCACTCAACAGTGGGGTCTAAATCCATCGGAAGAGGAACTAGGGAAGGATGAAATAATTAGTTATAATGAGGGGTAGAGAGGGCATATCTCAAAAGAGATGGTGATATTTCCCAATAGCCACACAAAATCTGATCAAGGTGTGATTGTGATGCAGGAGCATCACCAACCTCAAGCGAGCCAGCGCGGAGGCACCAAACAGTTGGACAAGCCAGCCAAAATTTTTGAATATTTCCCTTGAAGTTGATGTGCCAAACATAAATGACACAATTAAATTGAAGGTGCACTTGTATAATGTAACGGACCTTGAGCGATTCACTCTCGTCCTTAAGTAGATGGAGGCATTTATGATAGTAAATGAAAAGTAGGTAGAATTCAAGTGTAGATTAGACATTTTTAGAAGAAAGAGGGAAACGGGATATAGACACCCTCATTGTATTATTGTAACATAAGCAGAGACACAGAGAGCAGGAGCATAGAGAGAACATGCAGAGAACTATGTAAGAACACCCATGTACAGATATTGAATTAATAGAAGGAAATTGATTCAAATTCATGGCGTTGTGTTATTCTCTGTGTATGTATGTTAATTGATATGCTCATGGATGTTTACTTCCTGTTATACATTTGCTTTATATGTTGTGTGTATGTGATTTCATGGTTTGAGATTGAATTATAAAAGGAAGTAAGAATGAGTTTCAATTGTTTCTCTGTTTGAGCAAGAGTTCCTGCAAGGAGTGTAGTTGAAGTCATCCGCAAGGAGTGCGTTGACAGAGGCTCAGAAGAGATATCTTTTGTTCTCATTCATTTGAAAGTGCAGTTGAGCACAGGAGCTGTGCAAGGAGTGCGCAGGTCGAAGAAAGTTTCAGGGTTGTGGACTGGAACGAAGCCTTTGAGAGACTGTTGTTGTAGGAGTGCATAGAGTCGAAGAACTTCAACACTCTAAAGTGTTTGAAGGTTGCCGCAAGGAGTGCGTGCAAAGGATTTCTTTTCCAAGGACTTTAGAGTCGTGGAAAATCTCAGGAAGGATAGGGCCTTCAAATCCGTTGAAGTACAATGCAGGGAAGTTGCGATTGGAGGTGTTCAGGAGACGTCGTAAGATTTCGCCGCAGGAGGACAAGTTCCATGGAGGAACACTTGGTCATTCGCAAAAATCATCAAGGAGGAACGGATGGTCGATATTCTCCGAGGAGGATTCGCGAAGTCTCGTGAGCCGTCAGATCTAGTAGAGAAGCAGGGGAGATACGCCAAGTATTCCCAAAGGGTTCAAAGCTCAGGTGAGCCAGGAACATAGATCCGAGTCACAAGGACCATTGGATCTACACTTATAGACTCATATCGAGGTTTCATGGGTGGAAGTCCCATGAACATAGCAACAGGAATCGCGAAATCGTGAAATGCAATATCCTGACGACTAAGAGAACAATGTGGGGCCATAGGAGTCGGCGAGGCGGACAGGTGGCGCGCTATTTCAGGGTTTCGCGGCGAGAAGTCCTGAAACATTTGCATCAGGATTCGCAATACTGTGAAGTTCGAAATCCCGACAGATGTGACGGGGCGTTGAATAGTCGAAATCGCGAGCGTGTATTGACATTTTGGCATATTGGGGTTCGGGATTTGAAGAGGTGAGTCACTCGACATCGCGAGTGTCGAAATCGCGATAGTGAGAATCCCGAAAAGGAAAGTGAAGGGTCAACATTTACTTATATTGAGGCTCGGGGATTCGAGTGATCAACGCTCAACCACTGACCTCGCGAAGTCACGAAGTCCGATCTCCTGATTTGTAAAAGGGGGATCCCGTGTAGAGAGTTGCTGTGGGTGCAGATTTATCGATAGAGGAATAGAAGAACATCAGAGTTCTTTGGGCCGTGTGAGAGGAAAGATCCTGTGCACACCGACGTTCCGACCTCCGGATTGTGAAGGGTGTGGGCGTCACCATCAGTTTGGTATCAGAGCACAGAAAGAGTCTTTGTTTTCTGTAACAGAGAAGAGAAGGGATTCATCATGCCACCAAGGAGAAGGGATAGGCAATCACCTGATCTAGAGGAGAGGGAAATCCTGAGAAGGAGGGGCAGGCAAATGCAAAATCCAGAAATGGAGAGAGATATGTGTGATCTACGAGCTAGACTCGAAGACATGGAAACAACACAAAGGCGTACAACTAGTGCTGGGGATCTTAGTGATTCCGAAGGTGAATTAGAAGCTGAACATGAGGTAGAAGTTGCAGCTGAGGATGTAGCAAATGAACGTCTGATCAAAGATATTGCAAGGATGGGTGCAAGAGCGAAAATAGACATTCCAGTTTACGAGGGAAACTTGGATGCAGAGGAGCTTCTAGACTGGATTAGAGCTCTAGACACATACTTTGACTATGAAGAAGTCGAAGAGGACAAGAAGGTCAAGCAGGCTGTCACAAGATTGAAAGGACATGCAGCATTGTGGTGGGATGAACTACAAGCTGATAGACGCTGCAAGGGAAAGCAGAAGATCAAAAACTGGGATAGGATGATTGCGAAGATGAAGGAAAAATTCATCCCCAGAGACTACCAGATTACTCTATTCAGGAGGATGCAAAACCTGAGACAGAAGCTGATGTCAGTGAAAGAGTACACTGAAGAGTTCTATAAGCTGAACATTAGGGCAGGTCATCAGGAGAGCGATGATGAGAAAGTTTCCAGATACATGAATGGCCCGAGATATGATATCTAGGATGAGATGAGCATGTTAACCATCCGAATGGTGGAATATGCTTATCAATTGGCTCTGAAAGCTGAGGAGAAGCTAAGCTGAAAGAAAAGTTAGAGAGGCTGAGGCAGAAGTCAGCCCAGAGGCAAATCAGTTGCCCAGGACAGAAGCCATAAGCCCAAGGAAGACTGGAAGAAACCTCAGACTTGAACTGAGAGAGGTGGAACCTCACAGCGAGGGCAATATGCTAAACAGAGAGGACAACATAATGAGCAGAGAGGAGATTATGTAGATAACAACACTTTTCCTCGTACTAGAGGTAGAGGCGAAGGAATAGATGGAGTAATTAAGTGCTTCACATGTGGAAAGAATGGGCACAAGTCTTACAAGTGCCCTGACAAAAATAAATATGGAGGAGAAGCTCACATCACCGAAGCACATAGGCGGGATGTTGAGGCAGAAGACGCTGAAGGTGGAAGATCGCTGATGATGCGAAAAGCTCTTTTGACAACTGAGAAGGAGGTGGAGAGTTCAATCCAAAGGAGTAGACTTTTTCGGATTCCTTGCAAGACCAAGGATAGGGTATGTAAGGTCATTGTAGACAGTGGAAAAGCTGGAGCTGGAGACGATTGATCATCCGAGCCCGTACAAAATTTCTTGGTTGCAAAAGGGACACCAGGTAATTGTCACTAAACAATGTTTAGTTGAATTCAAGATAGGAGGATATAATGATAGAATCTTGTGTGATGTTATTCCTATGGATGTTTGTCACCTATTGGTGGGTAGACCATGGAAATATGACAGAAATGTGACTCATGATGGGAGAATGAACACATACACCCTAGAGAAGAATGGGAGAACTCACATGTTGCTTCCAATCAAGGATAAGGAAGTAAAACCTAAAGTAAGCAACACTGTACTTCTCATGAGTGGGAAGGAACTTCTTACTGAGGTAAAGAAGAAAGAAGAACCACAATTCTTTGTGGTCAGGAAACCGAGGATTGTTTTGACCAGCACGAGAGTTGATGATTTACCAGAAGAGATTCAGGAACTGCTAGAAGAGTTCGTTGATATAGTAGTGGACGAATTACCTCGTTCGTTACCACCGATCAGGAGTGTGAGTCATCATATTGATCTCATACCAGGGGCCAGTTTACCGAACAAATCCGCGTACAGATTGATGCCGCAGGAGAATGAGGAGGTTAGAAGACAAGTCTAGGATTTGATGGACAAAGGGTTGGTCAGAGAGAGCTTGAGTCCATGTGTTGTTCTAACAGTACTCAGTCCGAAGAAAGACGGAGGCTAGAGGATGTGTACTGACTCGAGGGTGATCAACAAAATAACCATCAGGTACAGATTTCCATTGCCGAGGATGGATGATCTGATGGATTGCATGAGTGGAGCAAAGTACTTTTCAAAGATTGATTTAAGAGCGGATATCATCAGATTCGCATGAGAGAAGGTGATGAATGGAAGACAACATTCAAAACCAACGAGGGGTTGTATGAATGGCTTGTTATGCCATTTGGCTTAACAAATGTGCCGAGTACCTTCATGAGGTTGATGAACGAAGTCCTGAGGGATTTCATCGGGAAATTTTTCATCGTGTATTTGGATGACATATTGATTTTCAATAAGACAGTGGCTGAACACTTGAAGCATTTGGCTACAGTGATGAAGAGGCTACAGCAGGAGAAGTTGTTGATAAACATGAAGAAATATTCATTCATGAAGACAGAGCTCATTTATCTGGGATTTTTTATTTCTGCAGATAAATTGAG
>JASDQU010240493.1:22673-33260 GCA_032191745.1 Picea mariana | reverse complement strand
ATGTGGCTCTCTCCAATATTGAATGTTACAAATGCCACAATTATGGTCACATAGCTCAAAAATGTAGAAGTGTGATAGAGCCTCCTATGAAGGAAAACATTGATGTCAGATTCATGAAGGTCTAGAGAAGAAATGAAAAGAAAGAAGAATAGGTAAATGAAAACCATGTCCCAAAGATTGTACTCACAATATTTGAAGCAGCGCAAGATCATGATGAATCCACAGGAAAATATGAAGATGCCAAAATTCAGAAAAGGGATGAAGCTGAAAAGCATGTCAGAACTTAGGAAGAGGATAAAAAGAAAGATGTCAGAATGCAAGTCAGAACTCAGGAAGATGATGAATCCACAGATGAAGAAGAATATTACTCTGCGTCAGAGTGGGTATTTTTCTAATCCATCCTGCTTGGAGACTCCCAATAAATATGAATGTTGAAGAGGGGGAGTCTATGCAGTTGCTTTACAGATCAGAGAACTATCTTTCAAGCAGTGAAGTGTTTGCAGATTTTGGGAAAGCAGTTTCAGAGTGGTATGATGAAAAAAGTGCAGAATGTCTTATGATAGGTTGATTGTTTGAGGATAATCTTTCAGAACACTTTTCTATGTAGGTATCAACTGAAAGTTATGAAGTATATCATTAACACACTTTTTAGGTAGAGATTCATGATTGTATAGATGATTCCATGTATGTATTTAGACATGGATATATTCGGTATGGATTGTTCCAGAAATGTAAAGTTTGATTTACAAATTGAGAAGATAGTTTGAGAAGCAGGAATATGCAATGATCAGGTACAAAAAAATCAAAGAAGTTTTCAGAATGGTAAAGTGACAAATGGGTCAGCATTATGTGCATTTGAGTAGCAGAGACATGGAAAGTTTTATGACATGTAGACAGAGATGGATTCATGAGAACTTTGACAGGTCTACTAGACAGTACTTGACATGAACCAAAGAAGCATATTGAAAGGTGGAATATGTTAGTCATAGGAAGGTAAACAATGAAAGGTACAACAGAACAAGGGAAGATAAATCTTCAACATAAGCTATATCGACAAAAGGAAATTGTTGAAAAGTATGGTCATTAATGTAAACTTGACAAGCCATGAAAATTTGAAGTTAGATAATTCTTGAATGATTTTTATATATGTCAGTGAATTGCAAGAGGAATCACCAATGGACAAGAAGAACTGGAAGAGAGGAAATGAAGAAAATACATAAATCCCCACATTGATCTACACAACATATTGCATAAAATATAAGTGGAAAAAAATTGTCAAAGAGAGAGACTAGATTAGAAGAATGAAGAGAGGGGGAGACATATTGATAGGGGGACTTACACTTTTTCCTATGATGTCAAAGAGGAATAAAGATAAATATCAGAAGCATGAATACAGGGGGAGAAACCCCGAAGGTACATCTCCTTTTCCATTGGTGTCAAAGTGGAATAGAAACACGAGGAGAGAAATACCATTAGCATCGGTCACCGGTGGACTATGACTGTTTCCATCAATTACAAAGGGTGATATTTTTGGATAGTTTGTTATCATTTATTTTGTTGGATAGATGGTTTTCATTGATGTCATCATAAGTGGTTGTCATTAATGTCAATAGATGTGATGGGTGCATTTGAATAAGTCTATAAGAATCCCCAGAGGTTTAGTTATGAAACTCAAATTTGTTTGAGGAATAAGGATATGAAGGACAATGTAAATGCAGGTAACACACTCATATCTGGATAGTCCTCGTCAGACAGTTTGCAATGATAGCTAGTACGTCATGTAGATCCTCACGGTTGAAGTGTTATCGGGTAATGAATTTGGAAGCCCCAAAGTATGGTTAATAAGCCCCTAAATAGTTGCAACAAGAAGTGAAAAGTCATTAATTAAATAGTAAAATAGTTATAACAAGAAATAATGAGTTGACCCTAAAATTAGGAAAAAGGGTAAAACAGTTACAATTTAGCCCCAAAAGAAGGCAATTGAAAAGCATAAATAAGGCACCTAGGACTTCATTTGTGATATCAACTCAAGTGATTTTTATCCGAGGTAACCAAGGATATTTGATGCAAATTTCATAGGAAAGATGAAGTGAAGAAGGGAGAAATTCCAAGGGAGGATGAAGTCTTGTGGTGATGATGTGTTATTTAAAGGTCGTCTTACTATCTGTGCTATAATTATTTTTCTAGAATGAATCAAATAGTGAAAATTGGAGGATGTTGAGAAGACATATCAAGGTACCCATGGTACAAATTTAAGCTTTTGGGTCATTTTACTTTTGGAGATACACCCTGTGACAGATAAGGTTTTTGACTAGTACTGAAACTAGTCTCAAACAAGTGTTCCGAGTAAAACAGTCATATATTATTCATAGAGGATACAAATTCTATGAGACCAATTTTAGTGGAAATATAATAGTCCTTATTTTTGTTTGTGTGATTTTTTGAATCATATATAAAATATTGAGCGCATTACATGTTGTGCATTGCTCTCTCCATAATATGCTAGAATTTAGAAAGGTCTTCCATTTTTTCTATAATTTTTGTTATGAAAAGTTTCAGACCCTAAAATTTTTAGTAGATGGAACAAATATCTCAGAGTATCCGTGGTTAAAATTTCAGAAATTTATTCACTACAGGTATGGAGTAATGCTTGTTGAAAGTTATGGTTTGTGACTAATCCAAAATTAGTCCCGCGAGATTGAGGTAAAGTTTGATGAAGATGTTATTCTCTTGTTGTTGAAGTTGAGGAAGAGCTACAGATCTATAATTTTGTGTATCAAGTCTGCTATAGGATCATAGGTATTATTTACATGTGTTATTGAGGGTTATGTTTATGGTACATGCTTGAGGCATGTCTTGATGGTGATGGTACACCTTTGTGATGATATGATACATTGTTAGAAGTATGTCTTGGCTATCTTGGTATCTAGTTTGGTATATGTCATGGTGATGTTATCCCATGCTTGAGGCACATATTATGGTACTTAGTTGAGGTACATAATTGATGATATCTTATGGTACATGGTGTATGGCACGATTGAGACATATCATGAGTAATATGGTATATGCTTGATGCATATCTTGGTGATGTTATGGTACAATATTGGTGATGACAGTACATGTTGAGACACATCATGGTGATGTTATGGTTCATGGTTTGATACTTATTTTGGAAAATGTTTGAGGAACATATCTTGATGATGATATGGTACATTGTTAGAAACACTTTTTGGTGATCTTGGTACATGATATGGTACATGTTTTGATGTGTGGTTGATGCATAATATGGTACAGGTTTTGGTACATGATTGATGTATGGTTGATGCATGCTATGGTACAGGTTGATGCACATGGTATGGTACAGGTTGATGTACATGGTTGATGGTTGGTGTGAATGGTTAATGTACATGGTTTGGTGATAGTTTTAGTATCCATGTGAGTGGATCTGGTTATATTTGCTTGTTGATGGTATATCAGTGATAGAGATTGTGATGGTGACAAGGATAATGAAAATTTGGATGATTGGTTGATCATCAAGCATAGGTTGATGTGACAGTGGCAGTCACAGGTTGATGTGACAGTGGTAGTGATAGTGAAATTGACAGGTTGTTATATTGGTGATAGTGGCAGTTACACGTTGATCAATGGTAGTGACAGTTTGAGTCTACACTTATATTTCAGGGTGACAGGATGGGGAAAGGAAAGGGTGTTGTAGCCTCCTTCTAGTTGGTGCCGGAGAATTTAGAAATTGGGAGCTTCCTTCAGGTTGGTTCCTGTAAATCAGGGGGTTGTATAATCCTTCCAGTTGGTGCTAGAGAACTCAAGGAGTTGGAGCTTCCTTCAGGTTGGTTCCTGTAAATTAGGGGGTCATAGCCTCCTTCTAGTTGTTGTCAGAGAATTCAGGGAGTTATAGCTTCCTTCAGGTTCAAGCCTGTAGATTAGGGGGTTGGTGCCTCCTTCCAGTTGGTGATGGAGAATTTGGAAGTTGGTGCCTCCTATGAATGTAATATTTGAAATATAAGAAATCATTTTGTGTTTTATCCCATTTGGGTTTCAACGTAAATTATGTTGTACTTTGTATTTGATGTGACATTGTTGAATAGTACTGCTTATTTTTATATGCTCATGATTTATTGAATGCAATCATAAATGATATGTTGCTGATAAATTTGAAGATTATATATTGCAATTGAAAGTGGTAAAAAGTTCTCATACCGATTCACCCTGCCTCTCAGTATTCCAACAACATATACTTGCACTAGGGTGTCAAACATATACGTGCATCGGGACATCAAACATATACTCGCACCGGTTCGTACTATTAGTCATTGCACACCACTAGTAACATGTATGCATATGATATGAAAATCAATACTATTTATTTTTTTGACCAATCAGTGTTTTTCACATATATATGCGCCCCGATGCACTTTTCTCTAAAGTGAGCCACTGGGTTGTTACCTTTGTACAGTGCACACAAAGGTGATTTTCCTGTACATTTCCCACAGTGAAAAAGTTAAAAAACAAATCACAGACAATGACAAGGTTGACAGGGTTTCAGATCCAATGCAATGAGTGGTACCATTGCAACATATATATTTGTTGTTAAATCGATGCACCTCATTGATTCATGCAAACCGGTGCATATATACTAAAAAGCACATTGATACTAAGTTTATCAGAAAAATAGAAATGAAAACCTCCATTTTTAAAATTTACAGATATTTTGTTTTTCAGAGGTTCTAATAGATGTAACGGTTCAGTGGTTTCATAGTTGGTTACACTAATGTGTTCTATACATATAGACACATTGGTGCATTATAAAATAAATAAAAGCACCAATAAATTTTAATATCAAATCCATGCATGTATTGATGATGATTTTTGCTTAAATGCAGGGAAAAGAAGGCTATAATATCAAATGACCAATACTTCAAGTTCCATCACACTCCATATCATTTCAATTTTGTCAACTTCTCCCACATTGTTTGAAGTAAGTCTATATTTTATTTATAAATCAATTATCTTATTGAATTTATGTCATTTATGTACATACATTTGAATAATTGTTGTTTCAGGTTTATAGGATCATAAATTGGGATCGATTTCAGATGAGCAAGATATTCCACCAGTGCAAAAATGTCATAATCTGTTATTAGGAGAAAGAAACCATAGAAAAATGTTTGATGAAAATAGGAATATTCTGTATGCTGCCAATTGTAACATGCCATATTCCAGTAACCTACATCCTAGGTCAATGATATTACATTGTGAATTAGATCTATTTTATGAAACACCAATGGTATGTGGTTTTTCAAAATGTAATGGTTTGAAGAAGAAACCTCGATGTGTCACTTTGTCTCATTATATTAATGATCAACTACCCAAATTTGATGGTCTAATACCTTCCACTACGGTTAATAATCCAATAGGTGATATAAAAAAGACACATAGGAACACTTCCATATGCTCCTTTTTTGAAAAGTTGGAAGCCATATTAACTACGTTTTATCGTAAATTGGCCAACCCGTCTCCTTTTGTTGAGTCAATGGAGATTTCTTATAGTGAGCCAAAGTATGATATCAATACTACCCAAAACATCACTACTAGGAGATCAAAAACATTTTATGAGGTAAGAGAAAAAATGTCAAAGTACACACCAAAGTTTGTTCAATTGTTGGAAGGTAGTGATGACTTCCCTCTTTCTATCCATATGCAAAGTAAATACCAAACCTATTACAACAAAGCTTTGTATTGTTCTTGTCTATCATCCATGCATGTGCCTAATGTTGGAACCAACTTCTCTTTTTGTGGTAATAGTTATATAATTTCCAAGTCTAAAATATATGTTGCAAATCTTGGATTATTTATATTTTCACATGTATTCGTTCCTCCCAAACAATCAATGACACTTGTTCCATTTTGTGTTCTTGTTTATAATCAGTATGATTACTTGAATATTGTCAAATACAAACATAGCATTTCCATGTATAGTATGTGCATGAATGGTTATGCTTCTGGAAACTTTAACAGGAAAAACCTGTTACATATCAATGGTCATCCACAAACTGATGGGAACATCACAGGGTTCATAAATAGTTATAGGGCCTCATTATTTAGTGTGAATTTTTCCTTTGAGGAACAATCCAATGACAAAGAGTTATTTATGAAAATGAAGGCATCCAAATTTGTTATTGTGCATGCAATACATGGTTTTTCTCTTGGTGAAGAGTTGTTAATAAACTATAACTTTCATAGGCCACCAACCGCTCATAAAAAATTCCTTGCATTGGGTATACCTATAGAGATCCCCTTGGGATGTAAGAAAAACATGATTGAGTAATTGCATTTTTGGATTTTCAGTGGAACTAATGTAAATGCATTGCTTAATTCGACATTTGTTTTATAAAGTGGTTGGTTGTATGCTACGGGACTAAGATCCCTATAACTTCTACACATGGACTTTTGTTTGTTTTATGTATTGAGTTTGCTTGATATGTTTTATATTTTTGAATATTCATATTAAATTGATTTAATTTAATATTCTCTTAACCTTAACAAATTAATTAATTTCTTCACTAATGAAATCAAATACTTACATTTCCTTACGAGGAGATTCATTATTAGAAAAGTTGATAGTATCACCTATATTTCATTCGGGGGCCAAATATCTCATTTAGATGGGTCTTGTACTAGTTTTCTAGCCTTGTTCATGGCCCATGAGCCATAGAAGCTTCATTTATAACCTAATTTCCTTGTTTTCATTCTCCTACAATGGTAAATTCTCTTAGATCCACCCCTCATGTGAAAAACATCCTAAGAGTTCCTAATAGATTCATTTAGGGTCCCAAATCCTTACCCATACCATGATAAAGTCCCCCAAATCATCCCTTGAGTGAAAAAATCCTAATGGCACTCATCTCCCACTCAAAGGCCCAAAATCCTATTTATGGCACTTAAGTGGTGGTTCAAGGCCTTGTTCCTAGCCCATAAGACTTAGAAGGTTCACATAAGGAATAAGATCCTTGTTTTCCTCACTGGACCATGGTTAAGGGCTTGAGATTCATACCTGGTGCACAAAACCTCCATGATGGCACTAGTATCCCACTCAAAGTCCATATATTACCTCTATAGGGAATATATGGTAGTTCGAGGTTTCATTAGGGAGTAGGAGTAAAAGGTTCATAGAGAAGCATTTTTAAGGAAGAAATTTAATTATTAAATGTGACATTTAATTTAAAATGGCTTCATAACAAGCTACAAACTTCAAAAGTGTATCTTTTTTTTGTAAGTTAGGAATTGTATTAGAACCTACAAAGCAGAAAAATTACATCTGTCATGCTATCATAGGAGGATGTGACAACATTTCCCTGGTGGGAAACCAATGCTGCCACATGGCCGAGAATTCATAATGTTCATGCAAAACTTGTAGAGTTGTAAGGGACATAGATCTAATGTGCCACACAGGGAAAAATTTCTGAAGGCTAGACTGAATAGACCAAAACCAAAAGGATGGAATTATGCCAAGACTAGAAATTTCTAGATATGAGGAGTCGCATAGGGAAAAACGCTTGTGAATTATACTAGATGAAATCATAAAAAACAAAGGAAACTTGAGCCAGAAGGAGCTAGCCAGTGCCGGGGTCAATCCTTTGCTCCAACAAAACCTATCGCACATGCATGGTATCCCTACCGAGCTTGTCTATGTCTGAGATAGCTTGATTGAGGTTCTGAAGGAATGTCATCAGAAGATCCACTTGGTGCCAACGCTCTGTTTCTTTGTGCCTCATATCGTTGATGACGCTCTTGATGTCCTCAATTCCTCACTTGATGGCATCCAAAGACTCCTTGAAAACATCCCTTTCTGCATAGTAGGAGAAAGAAGTAGAGAGAGGAGGAGGAGGAGGTGAGTCAAAGGAGGAAGTGGGGGGGTCAGAGCAGGGTACGGGGGAGGACGAAGAGGAGAGAGGAGTAGAGGGAACGAGGGAGGATGAAGAGGAGAGAGGAGTAGAGGGAACGGGGGAGGTTGAGGTGACTTGAGGTGGAGGTGGAGGAAGGGGAGGTGGAGGTTGGCCGAAGGAGGGGGGGTGACTAAGCTTGGGGGTGCTCGACAAGCATAAGGAGAAAACAGTGGAGACAAGTCCAGAGTGGTGTCCTAAGGAGAAAAAACATGAGTGAAGGCCAGAGTGGAAGAAAAGAGAGGCTCCAGGGTGGAGACATTCTCAAGTTTTGGTGGAGAGCTCAGATGAGCTCGCTAGCCACGCCCTCTTGCTTCCCTTCCTCTAGCAGCATACTAGGTCGTGCCTTTTTTTGACTTACCTCTGAGTCAAGACATTGAGAGAGCCACCTGAAAATAGATGAGGAACATGTGAAAAAACTAATATTTTTTGCTCGAAGAGTGTGAGACTAGCCAAACGTAGTAACATTGACTAACCAGAGGAGAGGTTCTGGGTGCCAAGGACCAAGTGCACCGCATAAGCTCGAGCCAAAAGAAAATTACGAGACCAAATTCCAGATGAATCCAAGGGCTCGATCGAGCCATGTAACTCCATAACACTGGCCTAAAACCACCATGCCGGGACAGGTGATGGGACTGTGACTATGTCCAACCCATTACCATTAACATTCCCACGAACATAGGTGCCAATACGTTACACTAGACCAGAGACGAGTGAATGTCGAGGAGCGGCGAATGGGGTTTTAAATTCATGAGTTAATGGTGGCAGTTGAGTGCTCCTGAGATGGCTCAAGGTGGTGAGAGATGAGGCTAGGTTTCCTCCTCACTAGCTATCAACCCCTTGTATCTGTAAACACCCCATCCGAGACTTCAAAAGTGTATCTTATTTGTCAAAAGATTATGTTTTTATTCTTAAAAAAAAAAAACATCTATATAGATACAACAAACGTATATAAAAACAAAGTTGTATATCAATTCAAGATATTTTCATTTATCTAAAGAGAAACAAAAATGGATGTTGGGAAAAAAAATTGTGAGAAAATTACAAACATTAATTTTCTTCTCAAAAGATTTATTTTAAAATTATTTTGAAAACAAGAAAATACATAAAAAAACATAGAAACTTAATAACATAAAAGTTGTTTATCTCTTCAAGATCTTTCCAAGTATGTAAATAATGATAAAAATGGATGTTAGGATAAAATATTATAAACAAATTACTAGATTACTTTTGATACATTTTAGGGGTGGAAATTTTTTATATAATTTATATATATATTTTTATTAAAAATAATGTGTTCCCATTATTAATGCATGCACATTTCTAAAGTGCATGAAAGTTTATTTTTAATTCTTATTTGGAAAATTTTATAGTAGTATGCATGGTAGTTCAGAAGGAATTAAGGGTATTTTAAAAGGAACATGTGCACATTTTGAATAACATGCACATTTTCATGCAAGAGCATGTTCCCAAATTCCCAGTTGCCAATTTCTTAACCATCAACTTCATGCAGGATCCATTTTGTTTTTTCCATAAATCACTTCATGATATTTTCATAAGTTAAAATTGACTATTGCAAGAACAAAAGTGTTAACATGATTGTTTGAGAAAGATCACCAAAATAATATGTCTCAGAAGATGTTTTTAGGGCTCATGATCCATGCATAGGATCCCTAACAACCCTGCATGCCCTCTAAAGAGAATATTTGGTGAATGCATATAATAACAATGATGTTATAATATTTGTCTCTCCATAAAAGGGTATTAGGGAACCTAGACATGGCATGAGGAGGAACACCAATATAGGGTCAAAAATATGATTTAATGTCTCATGGGCCCTAGATATGGTCCCAAACCCACATAGGCCCTATAAAGGGAACATTTATCCCGTGGATATGATATGTGCACAATTATGATTTTTTCCACACCAATGATGAGTTTGAAGTCCCTAGTCATGGTTGGAGGATGAAAACAAATGTCTTAGGGCATGAAGAAGGATTCTATAATTCATGGGACATCATGCATTGGGTTTGAAGCCATCACAAGGGACATTTATAATGAACCTTAGCCATTATAATCCTTGTACACTAGGGATTGTATTAGGGCATAATATGGTCCACATGTGAAAAATAATGTATTTTCCTTTAAATTTGATTCTTTATGGATTATTCATGATGAAAAGGGTCCTATAATATCAAATAGGCTTACAATGGGAATATGGAAAGCATCACTTAGTTAAGGATCTCTTAGGATTAATTATGGAGGACAAACAATAGTTGTATATTAGTTATTTGATAATAAATATGTATTAATAAAATGATTTTCATTACATGATTACAAAAAATATGAGAATGAATATTAGTAATTGTAGAATTTACATAGAAAATTAATGTCATAGGATGCATGCACATTATGTAAAATTAAAAAATTTAGGAGGTAAAGTATCATATGTCCATGTTATCTAATGAGTTTATGTCAAATTTTATTTTGTCCTAAAAAAAAGGGTGGTGGTTGGGAATGCATAAATAAATTAATTAAATTCATCATTTCCAAATCGTTTGTCATTGTGTTTCATTTTGACAATTTTTTAAAATATTTTAAACAGACTCATCTTTGATGAAATTACATG
>JASDQU010240493.1:0-10535 GCA_032191745.1 Picea mariana | reverse complement strand
ATGTGGCTCTCTCCAATATTGAATGTTACAAATGCCACAATTATGGTCACATAGCTCAAAAATGTAGAAGTGTGATAGAGCCTCCTATGAAGGAAAACATTGATGTCAGATTCATGAAGGTCTAGAGAAGAAATGAAAAGAAAGAAGAATAGGTAAATGAAAACCATGTCCCAAAGATTGTACTCACAATATTTGAAGCAGCGCAAGATCATGATGAATCCACAGGAAAATATGAAGATGCCAAAATTCAGAAAAGGGATGAAGCTGAAAAGCATGTCAGAACTTAGGAAGAGGATAAAAAGAAAGATGTCAGAATGCAAGTCAGAACTCAGGAAGATGATGAATCCACAGATGAAGAAGAATATTACTCTGCGTCAGAGTGGGTATTTTTCTAATCCATCCTGCTTGGAGACTCCCAATAAATATGAATGTTGAAGAGGGGGAGTCTATGCAGTTGCTTTACAGATCAGAGAACTATCTTTCAAGCAGTGAAGTGTTTGCAGATTTTGGGAAAGCAGTTTCAGAGTGGTATGATGAAAAAAGTGCAGAATGTCTTATGATAGGTTGATTGTTTGAGGATAATCTTTCAGAACACTTTTCTATGTAGGTATCAACTGAAAGTTATGAAGTATATCATTAACACACTTTTTAGGTAGAGATTCATGATTGTATAGATGATTCCATGTATGTATTTAGACATGGATATATTCGGTATGGATTGTTCCAGAAATGTAAAGTTTGATTTACAAATTGAGAAGATAGTTTGAGAAGCAGGAATATGCAATGATCAGGTACAAAAAAATCAAAGAAGTTTTCAGAATGGTAAAGTGACAAATGGGTCAGCATTATGTGCATTTGAGTAGCAGAGACATGGAAAGTTTTATGACATGTAGACAGAGATGGATTCATGAGAACTTTGACAGGTCTACTAGACAGTACTTGACATGAACCAAAGAAGCATATTGAAAGGTGGAATATGTTAGTCATAGGAAGGTAAACAATGAAAGGTACAACAGAACAAGGGAAGATAAATCTTCAACATAAGCTATATCGACAAAAGGAAATTGTTGAAAAGTATGGTCATTAATGTAAACTTGACAAGCCATGAAAATTTAAAGTTTAATAATTCTTGAATGATTTTTATATATGTCAGTGAATTGCAAGAGGAATCACCAATGGACAAGAAGAACTGAAAGAGAGGAAAGGAAGAAAATACATAAATCCCCACATTGATCTACACAACATATTGCATAAAAGATAAGTGGAAAAAAATTGTCAGAGAGAGAGACTAGATTAGAAGAATGAAGAGAGGGGGAGACATATTGACAGGGGACTTACCCTTTTTCCTATGATGTCAAAGAGGAATAAAGATAAAGATCAGAAGCATGAATACAGGGGGAGAAACCCTGAAGGTACATCTCATTTTCCATTGGTGTCAAAGGGGAATATAAACACGAGGAGAGAAATATCATGAGCATCGGTCATGGGTGGACTATGAGTGTTTCCATCAATTACAAAGGGTGATATTTTTGGATAGTTTGTTATCATTTATTTTGTTGGATAGATGGTTTTCATTGATGTCATCATAAGTGGTTGTCATTAATGTCAACAGATGTGATGGGTGCATTTGAAGAAGTCTACATGAATCCACAGAGGTTTGGTTATGAAACTCAAATTTGTTTGAGGAATAAGGATATGAAGGACAATGTAAATGCAGGTAACACACTCATATATGGATAGTCCTCATCAGACAGTTTCCAATGATAGCTAGTACGTCATGTAGATCCTCACGGTTGAGGTGTTATCAGGTAATGAAGTTGGAAGCCCCAAAGTATGGTTAATAAGCCCCTAAATAGTTGCAACAAGAAGTGAAAAGTCATTAATTAAAGAGTAAAATAATTATAACAAGAAATAATGAGTTGACCCTAAAATTAGGATAAAGGGTAAAACAGTTACAATTTAGCCCCAAAAGAAGGCAATTGAAAAGTATAAATAAGGCACCTAGGACTTCATTTGTGATATCAACTCAAGTGGATTTTATCCGAGGTAACCAAGGATATTTGATGAAAATTTCATAGGAAAGATGAAGTGAAGAAGGGAGAAATTCCAAGGGAGGATGAAGTCTTGTGGTGATGATGTGTTATTTAAAGGTCGTCTTACTATTTGTGCTATAATTATTTTTCTAGAATGAATCAAATAGTGAAAATTGGAGGATGTTGAGAAGACATATCAAGGTACCCATGGTACAAATTGAAGCTTTTGGGTCATTTTACTTTTGGAGATACACCCTGTGACACATAAGGTTTTTGACTAGTACTGAAACTAGTCTCAAACAAGTGTTCCGAGTAAAACAGTCATATATTATTCATAGAGGATAAAAATTCTATGAGACCAATTTTAGTGGAAAAATAATAGTCCTTATTTTTGTTTGTGTGATTTTTTTAATCATATATAAAATATTGAGCGCATTACATGTTGTGCATTGTTCTCTCCATAATATGCTAGAATTCAGAAAGGTCTTCCATTTTTGCTATACCTTTTGTTATGAAAAGTTTCAGACCCTAAAATTTTTAGTAGATGGAACAAATATCTCAGAGTATCTATGGTTAAAATTTCAGAAATTTATTCACTACAGGTATGGAGTAATGCTTGTTGAAATTTATGGTTTGTGACTAATCCAAAATTAGTCCCGCGAGATTGAGGTAAAGTTTGATGAAGATGTTATTCTCTTGTTGTTGAAGTTGAGGAAGAGCTACAGATCTGTAATTTTGTGTATCAAGTCTTCTATAGGATCATAGGTATTATTTACATGTGTTATTGAGGGTTATGTTTATGGTACATGCTTGAGGCATGTCTTGATGGTGATGGTACACCTTTGTGATGATATGATACATTGTTAGAAGTATGTCTTGGCTATCTTGGTATCTAGTTTGGTATATGTCATGGTGATGTTATCMCRTGCTTGAGGCACATATTATGGTACTTAGTTGAGGYRCATAATTGATGATATCTTATGGTACATGGTGTATGGCACGATTGASACATATCATGAGTAATATGGTATATGCTTGATGCATATCTTGGTGATGTTATGGTACAATATTGGTGATGACAGTACATGTTGAGACACATCATGGTGATGTTATGGTTCATGGTTTGATACTTATTTTGGAAAATGTTTGAGGAACATATCTTGATGATGATATGGTACATTGTTAGAAACACTTTTTGGTGATCTTGGTACGTGATATGGTACATGTTTTGATGTGTGGTTGATGCATAATATGGTACAGGTTTTGGTACATGATTGATGTGTGGTTGATGCATGCTATGGTATAGGTTGATGCACATGGTATGGTACAGGTTGATGTACATGTTTGATGGTTGGTGTGAATGGTTGATGTACATGGTTTGGTGATAGTTTTAGTATCCATGTGAGTGGATCTGGTTATATTTTCTTGTTGATGGTATATCAGCGACAAAGACTGTGATGGTGGCAGGGATAATGACAATTTGGATGATCGGTTGATCATCAAGCATAGGTTGATGTGACAGTGGTAGTCACAGGTTGATGTGACAGTGGTAGTGACAGTGAAATTGACAGGTTGTTATATTGGTGATAGTGGAAGTTACAGGTTGATCAATGGTAGTGACAGTTTGAGTCTACACTTATATTTCAGGGTGACAGGATGGGGAAAGGAAAGGGGGTTGTAGCCTCCTTCCAGTTGGTGCTGGAGAATTTAGGAATTGGGAGCTTCCTTCAGGTTGGTTTCTGTAAATTAGGGGGTTGTATAATCCTTCCAGTTGGTGCTAGAGAAATCAAGGAGTTGGAGCTTCCTTCAGGTTGGTTCCTGTAAATTAGGGGGTCGTAGCCTCCTTCTAGTTGGTGTCAGAGAATTCAGGGAGTTATAGCTTCCTTCAGGTTCAAGCCTGTAGATTAGGGGGTTGGTGCCTCCTTCCAGTTGGTGATGGAGAATTTGGAAGTTGGTGCCTCCTATGAATGTAATATTTGACATATAAGAAATCATTTTGTGTTTTATCCCATTTGGGTTTCAACGTAAATTATGGTGTACTTTGTATTTGATGTGACATTGTTGAATAGTGCTGCTTATTTTTATATGCTCATGATTTATTGAATGCAATCATAAATGATATGTTGCTGATAAATTTGAAGATTATATATTGCGATTGAAAGTGGTA
Source organism: Picea mariana (assembly GCA_032191745.1). Lineage (NCBI taxonomy): Eukaryota > Viridiplantae > Streptophyta > Pinopsida > Pinales > Pinaceae > Picea > Picea mariana. The sequence continues at coordinate 6,335 of JASDQU010240493.1, read as the reverse complement.
AAAAGTTCTCATACCGATTCACCCTCCCTCTTAGTATTCCAACAACATATACTTGCACTAGGGTGTCAAACATATACGTGCATTGGGACATCAAACATATACTCTCACCGGTTCGTACTATTAGTCATTGCACACCACTAGTAACCTTTACGCATATGATATGAAAACCAATACTATTTATTTTTTTGACCAATCAGTGTTTTTCACATATATATGTGCCCCGATGCACTTTTCTCTAAAGTGATCCACTGGGTTGTTACCTTTGTACAGTGCACACCAAGGCGATTTCCTGTACATTTCCCACTGTGCAAAAGTTAAAAAACAAATCACAGACAATGACAAGGTTGACAGGGTTTCGGATCCAATGCAATGAGTGGTACCATTGCAACATATATATTTGTTGTTAAATCAATGCGCCTCATTGATTCATGTGAACTGGTGCATATATACTAAAAAGCACATTGATACTAAGTTTATCAGAAAAATAGAAATGAAAACCTCCATTGNTACAGATATTTTGGTTTTCAGAGGTTCTAACAGATGTAACGGTTCAGTGGTTTCATAGTTGGTTAAACTAACGTGTTCTATACATATAGACACATTGGTGCATTATAAAATAAATAAAAGCACCAATAAATTTTAATATCAAATCCATGCATGTATTGATGATGATTTTTTCTTAAATGCGGGGAAAAGAAGGCTATAATATCAAATGACCAATACTTCAAGTTCGATCTCACTCCATATCATTTCAATTTTGTCAACTTCTCCCACATTGTTTGAAGTAAGTCTAGATTTTATTTATAAATTAGTTATCTTATTGAATTTATGTCATTTATGTACATACATTTGAATAATTGTTGATTCAGTTTTATAGGATCATAAATTGGGATCGATTTCAGATGAGCAAGATATTCCACCAGTGCAAAAATGTCATAATATATTATTAGGAGAAAGAAACCATAGAAAAATGTTTGATGAAAATAGGAATATTTTGTATGCTGCCAATTGTAACATGCCATATTCCAGTAACCTACATCCTGGGTCAATGATATTACACTGTGAATTAGATCTGTTTTATGAAACACCAATGGTATGTGGTTTTTCAAAATGTAATGGTTTGAAGAAGAAACCTCGATGTGTCACTTTGTCTCATTATATTAATGATCAACTACCCAAATTTGATGGTCTAATACCTCCCACTACGGTTAATAATCCAATAAGTGATATAAAAAAGACACATAGGAACACTTCCATATGCTCCTTTTTTGAAAAGTTGGAAGCCATATTAACTACGTTTTATCCTAAATTGGCCAACCCGTCTCCTTTTGTTGAGTCAATGGAGAGTTCTTATAGTGAGCCAAAGTATGATATCAATACTACCCAAAACATCACTACTAGGAGATCAAAAACATTGTATGAGGTAAGAGAAAAAATGTCAAAGTACACACCAAAGTTTGTTTAATTGTTGGAAGGTAGCGATGACTTCCCTCTTTCTATCCATATGCAAAGTAAATACCAAACCTATTACAACATAGCTTTGTATTGATCTTGTCTATCATCCATGCATGTGCCTAATGTTGGAACCAACTTCTCTTTTTGTGGTAATAGTTATATAATTTCCAAGTCTAAAATATATGTTGCAAATCTTGGATTATTTATATTTTCACATGTATTCGTTCCTCCCGAACAATCAATGGCACTTATCCCATTTTGTGTTCCTGTTTATAATCAGTCTGATTACTTGAATATTGTCAAATACAAACATAGCATTTCCATGTATAGTATGTGCATGAATGGTTATGGTTCTGGAAACTTTAACAGGAAAAACCTGTAACATATCAATGGTCATCCATAAACTGATGCGAACATTGCAGGGTTCATAAATAGTTATAGGGCCTCATTATTTAGTGTGAATTGTTCCTTTGAGGAACAATCCAATGACAAAGAGTTAATTATGAAAATGAAGGCATCCAAATTTGTTGTTGTGCATGCAATACATGTTTTTTCTCTTGGTGAAGAGTTGTTAATAAACTATAACTTTCATAGGCCACCAACCGCTCATAAAAAATTCCTTGCATTGGGTATACCTATAGACATCCCCTTGGGATGTAAGAAAAACATGATTGAGTAATTGCATTTTTGGATTTTCAGTGGAACTAATGTAAATGCATTTCTTAATTCAACATTTGTTTTATAAAGTGGTTGGTTGCATGCTACAATCATTACATCAAATATGGGGACTAAGATCCCTATAACTTCTACACATGGACTTTTGTTTGTTTTATGTATTGAGTTTGCTTGATATGTTTTATATTTTTGAATATTCATATTAAATTGATTTAATTTAATATTCTTTTAACCTTAACAAACTAATTAATTTCTTCACTAACGAAATCAAATACTTACATTTCCTTACGAGGAGATTCATTATTAGAAAAGTTGATAGTATCACCTATATTTCACTCGGGGGCCAAATATCTCATTTAGATGGGTCTTGTACTAGTTTTCTAGCCTTGTTCATGGCCCATGAGCCATAGAAGCTTCATTTATAACCTAATTCCCTTGTTTTCATTCTCCTACAATGGTAAATTCTCTTAGATCCACCCCTCATGTGAAAAACCTCCTAAGAGTTCCTAATAGATTCATTTAGGGTCCCAAATCCTTACCCATACCATGATAAAGTCCCCCAAATCATCCCTTGAGTGAAAAAATCCTAATGGCACTCATCTCCCACTCAAAGGCCCAAAATCCTATTTATGGCACTTAACTGGTGGTTCAAGGCCTTGTTCCTAGCCCATAAGACTTAGAAGGTTCACATAAGGAATAAGATCCTTGTTTTCCTCACTGGACCATGGTTAAGGGCTTGAGATTCATACCTGGTGCACAAAACCTCCATGATGGTACTAGTATCCCACTCAAAGTCCATATATTACCCCTATAGGGAATATATGGTAGTTCGAGGTTTCATTAGGGAGTAGGAGTAAAAGGTTCATAGAGAAGCATTTTTAAGGAAGAAATTTAATTATTAAATGTGACATTTAATTTAAAATGGCTTCATAACAAGCTACAACCTTCAAAAGTGTATCTTTTTTTTTTGTAAGTTAGGAATTGTATTAGAACCTACAAAGTAGAAAAATTACATCTGTCATGCTATCATAGGAGGATGTAACAACATTTCCTTGGTGGGAAACCAATGCTGCCGCATGGTCGAGAATTCATAATGTTCATGCAAAACTTGTAAAGTTGTAAGAGACATAGATCTAATGTGCCACACAGGGAAAAAGTTCTGAAGGCTAGACTAAATAGACCAAAACCAAAAGGCTGGACTTATGCCAAGACTAGAAATTTCTAGATATGAGGAGCTGCACAGGGAAAAATGCTTGTGAATTATACTAGCTGAAATCATAAAAAACAAAGGAAACTTGAGCCAGAAGGATCTAGCCAGTGCCAGGGTCAAGCCTCTACTCCAACAAAACCTGTTGCACATGCATGGTATCCCTATCGAGCTTGTCTCTGTCCGAGATAGCTTGCCTGAGGTCCTGAAGGAATGTCATCAGAAGATCCACTTGGTGCCAACGCTCTGTTTCTTTGTGCTTCATCTCCTTGATGATGCTCTTGATGTCCTCGAATCCTCACTTGATGGCATCCAAAGACTCCTTGAAAACATCCCTTTCTGCATAGCAGGAGAAAGAAGTAGAGAGCCAAGGAGGAGGAGGATAGTCAAAGGAGGAAGTGGGGGGGTCAGAGTAGGGTATGGGGGAGGATGAAGAGGAGAGAGGAGTAGAGGGAACGGGGGAGGTTGAGGTGACATGAGGTGGAGGTAGAGGAAGGGGAGGTGGAGGTTGGCCGAAGGAGGGGGGGTGACTGAGCTTGGGGGTGCTCGACAAGCATAAGGAGACAACAGTGGAGACAAGTCCAAAGTGGTGTCCTAAGGAGGCAGAACATGAGTGAAGGCCAGAGTGGAAGAAAAGAGAGGCTCCAGGGTGGAGACATTCTCAGGTTTTGGTGGAGAGATCGGACGAGCCCACTATCCACGCCCTCTCGCTCCCCTTCCTCTAGCGGCATACTAGGTCGTGCCTCTTTTTGACTTACCTCTAAGTCAAGACATCGAGAGAGCCACCTGAAACTAGATGAGGAACACATGAAAAAACTAATATTTTTTGCTTGAAGAGTGTGAGACTAGCCAGACGCAGTAACACTGACTAACCAGAGGAGAGGTTTTGGGTGCCAAGGACCAAGTGCACCGCATAAGCTCGAGCCAAAAGAAAATTACGAGACCAAATTCCAGATGAATCCAAGGGCTCGAATGAGCCATGGAACTCCATAACACTGGCCTAAAACCACCATGCCGGGACGGGTGATGGGACTGTGACTACGTCCAGCCCATTACCATTAACATTCCCATGAACATAGGCACCAATACGTTACACTAGACCAGAGATAAGTGAATGTCGAGTAGCGACGAATGAGGTTTTAAATTCATGAGTTAATGGTGGCAGTTGAGTGCTCCTGAGATGGCTCAAGGTGGTGAGAGATGAGGCTAGGTTTCCTCCTTCCTGGCTATCAACCCCTTGTATCTTTAAACACCCCATCTGGGACTTCAAAAGTGTATCTTATTTGTCAAAAGATTATGTTTTTATTCTTAAAAAAAACAAAAAACATCTATATAGATACAACAAACGTGTATAACAACAAAGTTGTATATCAATTCAAGATATTTTCATTTATCTAAAGAGAAACAAAAATGGATGTTGGGAAAAAAATTTGTGAGAAAATTGCAAACATTAATTTTCTTCTCAAAAGATTTATTTTAAAAATATTTTGAAAACAAGAAAATACATATAAAAAAACATAGAAACTTAATAACATAAAAGTTGTATATCTCTTCAAGATCTTTCCAAGTATGTAAATAATGATAAAAGTGGATGTTAGGATAAAATATTATAGACAAATTACTAGATTACTTTTGATACATTTTAGGGGTGGAAATTTTTTATATAATTTATATATATATTTTTGTTAAAAATAATGTGTTCCCATTATTAATGCATACACATTTCTAAAGTGCATGAAAGTTTATTTTTAATTCTTATTTGGAAAATTTTATAGTAGTATGCATGGTAGTTCAGAAGGAATTAAGGGTATTTTAAAAGGAACGTGTGCACATTTTGAATAACATGCACATTTTCATGCAAGAGCATGTTCCCAAATTCCCAGTTGCCAATTTCTTAACCATCAACTTCATGCAGGATCCATTTTGTTTTTTCCATAAACCACTTCATGATATTTTCATAAGTTAAAATTGACTATTGCAAGAACAAAAGTGTTAACATGATTGTTCGAGAAAGAGCACCAAAATAATATGTCTCAGAAGATGTTTTCAGGGCTCATGAGCCATGCATAGGATCCCTAACAACCCTGCATGCCCTCTAAAGGGAATATTTGGTGAATGCATATAATGACAGTGATTTTATAATATTTGTCTCTCCATAAAAGGGTATTAGGGAACCTAGACATGGCATGAGGAGGAACACCAATATAGGGTCGAAAATATGATTTAATGTCTCATGGGCCCTAGATATGGTCCCAAACCCACATAGGCCCTATAAAGGGAACATTTATCCCATGGATATGATATGTGCACCATTATGATTTTTTCCACCCCAATGATGAGTTTGAAGTCCCTAGTCATGGTTGGAGGATGAAAACAAATGTCTTAGGGCATGAAGAAGGATTCTATAATTCATGGGACATCATGCATTGGGTTTGAAACCATCACAAGGGACATTTATAATGAACCTTAGCCATTATAATCCTTGTACACTAGGAATTGTATTAGGGCATAATATGGTCCACATGTGAAAAATAATGTATTTTCCCTTAAATTTGATTCTTTATGGATTATTCATGATGAAAAGGGTCCTATAATATCAAATAGGCTTACAATGGGAATATGGAAAGCATCACTTAGTTAAGGATCTCTTAGGATTAATTATGGAGGAAAAACGATAGTTGTATATTAGTTATTTGATAATAAACATGTATTAATAAAATGATTTTCATTACATGATTACAAAAAATATGAGAATGAATATTAGTAATTGTAGAATTTACATAGAAAATTAATGTCATAGGATGCATGCACATTATGTAAAATTAAAAAATTTAGGAAGTAAAGTATCATACGTTCATGTTATCTAATGAGTTTATGTCAAATTTTATTTTGTCCTAAAAAACAGGGTGGTGGTTGGGAATGCATAAATCAATTAATTAAATTCATCATTTCCAAATCGTTTGTCATTGTGTTTCATTTTGACAATTTTTTAAAATAT
>JASDQU010240492.1:116987-143661 GCA_032191745.1 Picea mariana | reverse complement strand
TCATGTGTTTCTTTGTTCCACGGCTGTCATTGTTTCTTTGTTCCACTGCTGTCATTGGACAGTTTGTCATTAAATTAGAGATATTAATGACAAGACTTTCCATTAATAGTTGATTCAAAATTAATTATAATTTTATTATAATTTAGCTTTTGTGTATAGTTGTCAACTTTAAATGATTTTTTTAATTTTAAAATGAATTAAAATATTATTATAATTTAACTTCTATGTACAGAATTTAAGTTTCATATGCTATAGACATGTTGATTAATTGCAACCGCCATAGAATTTAAGTTTCATATGGTATAGACTTGTTGATTAATTGCAACGGAATTTAACTTTCATATAGTATCGATAATTTAAATTTGTATAATGATTAATTCTAATGAAATTTAAATTTATATAATAAAAAAATAAAATTTCAAATCAATCAAAACTCTAACCTCTTTTAACTAAGTACAAAAACTTTAAAAACGTTTTTGTTCAAGTCCGCGCTTGGATTTCAATAACGCCAGTATTCACAAATTGACTCTTCAATCTTCTGTTGTTAGTTACCTTAACGACTCTTCCAGAATCGTACACAGGCGTGCAGTGGAAAAGCTAATATTAATTGATTTACTGTTCCAGATAATAAGTGAAAATACTTTTACATATTAACTAGGTTTTCAATAATATCATTGTTATGTTAATGAAGTGTGTTTTAAATTATAATAATATGATTTTTTTAAATTAAGTTTTTTTTTAAATTAAGTTTTTTTTTTAAATTAAGTTATTATAAGCTAACTCAATTTTTTTTAATTTGTTTATTTATTTTAGATTTTAATTATATAAATTATTTTAAAATAAATCAAACTTTAAGAGAAAATTCTTAAATTTTAAAATTGAATTTCATATTAAATAAATAAAATAAAATTTATTAAATTACAAGTTTTGTTTGTTACTCATAAACACACCCCCCTCCTGGGCTACTCAGAACAACCCTACTCGGCACGGGATCTGGATGAAATGATACACACCATTGAACCAGCACCCCCCTACCTTTTGACTCGCTCCCTATTCCTTTATACCTGGGCAAGATTCTTATCCCACCCTCGACCTCCACAGTCAATAAACCATCGACCTCTGGCGTGAAACAGAATTTAGATACAGCTCCCTCTTGGTCCAGAGGTTTGGGCACAGAGCTCTCACCGCTCAAAACACGTAGTGCGAGAAAAAAGGCAAGCGCTAATGATTTAAACACAGCCTCACAATCTACTGAACAAAATATCCAGGCACTTAGAGGAATAAAAGCCCAAGCACGGGCAAAATCATGATTATTATCTCCCTCAACATTAGAGGAGTTGGAGGACTCCTGAAACAAGCCTCCCTGAGACGTCTTCTAGACAAAATCAGACCATCGATTCTTCTTCTACAAGAAACGCTTGTGAAAGCTGAAGTTGCAAGAAGTTTTCTTACCACACTCAGACCTGATTGGATGGTCTGTGCGGCAAACTCGATTGGCAACTCAGGTGGACTCTTGGCGGCATGGGATCCACTGCATTTTGACTTCTCACCGACGCTTAGTCCTGGCGGCATTCTTCTAACAGGTACCTGCTTTGAACTCAATACCTCTTTGACACTGCTCAACACATACGGCCCTTGCATGGACCACAGATTTTTTTGGGAAAAACTTGACAGCATTGGCCTTCTAGCCATAAATGATATCATCATAGCCGGAGATCTAAACTTCACGCTCAGTTCAAAGGAGATCTGGGGTGACAGAGCAAAGACAGACCCTCTAGCGACCTACTTATCATGTCTTCTCACAAAAAACGCACTGGTGGATCTGGAACCGGCTGAATACTTGCCCACTTGGCGTAATGAGAGATCGGGCTCCTCCAGCATTGAAAAACGACTTGATCGTTTCCTGGTATCTGAAGAACTGCTAAATCCAAATTACAAAGCTCGGGCCTAGGTTGACCTGCCCTATCTATCCGATCATACCCCAATCTGCCTTTAGATTGGAGCAGGGATTTCGGGAAGGAGTTACCCCTTCAAATTCAACGCGGCTTGGTTACAGGAGCTGGCCTTCGTCCAGTTGGTAAATTCAATTTGGATTGACTCGTCCCTCTCCCTACCTGGGGATGCACAGGGCACAATTGTTAGAAAACTTTACAAGCTTAAACAAAGCACAATTGCCTGGCTGAAACAAAAAAAAGCACTTGAGACCACCAAGCTAAAGAGTCTCGAACAGCAATTATCCCATTTACATAGTATAAAAGACCGGACTGACCAGAAGACTGATATTGATGCTACCATACATTCATTAGAGGCTAACATAGCGAACATTCTCCTGGCAGAAGAGGAAAGATGGCGGATAAAAAGTAGAGCGCTCTGGCTCACTAGTGGGGACAGCAACACCCGTTTCTTCCACCGCTTTGCCATCCATCACAGAAATAAAAAGATCATTTGGGAAATAGAGGAAGAAGATGGAAACATTGCACACAGGACAAAGGACATCAAGAAAGCGGCTTACTCGCACTACAAGAATTTTTTTCAAACTGATCCACACATCTCCATACAGGAACAGATAGACACAACACAACTTTTCCCACAGATGGTCATCGAAGAGGATGCGAGAGCATTGGAAACCCCCTGTACAAAAGAGGAAATCCACCAGGTATTAAAAGGTTTTAAAAAAGAGAAAAGTCCCAGTCCCGATGGATGGACTGTGGAACTCTATCTTCATTTTTTCGATTTAATGGGACAAGATCTGCTGGAGGCTATAGAGGATTCGAGAAATAGGGGGCTGGTAAACAAACATTTAAACTCCACTTTTATCGCCCTGATTCCAAAACAGAACCTGCCCCGACATTTCTCGGATTACCGACCGGTCTCGCTGTGTAATCTCAGCTACAAGATTATAACAAAGATCATTGCAAACAGGATTCGCCCTCTACTCTCCCGGGCTCTGGCAGAGGAGCATCTTGGCTTTCTTAAGGGAAGACAAATACTTGACGCCATAGGCACAGCACAGGAGTGTTTACACAGCATAAAAACAAAAAACATACCTGCTATTCTCCTTAAACTGGACCTCAAACAGGCTTTCGATTGTATTAACTGGAACTACCTACATCTCATCCTAGTCCAGTGTGGATTTGGGGCAGCCACAACAAACTGGATGATGGGTTGCATAACTTCAGCCAATCTGGCAGTTTTAATAAATGGCGAGGCAACCAAAGCATTCCAAAGCGAAAGAGGTCTCCGACAGGGCTGTCCTCTCTCACCCTTACTCTTCATTCTGGTCTTAGAAAGCCTCAACATCTTATTAAAAAGGAGTAAATTAGCTGGCAAACTTACCGGAATCAAAGTATCTAGACTGACTCATATTTTGCATCTACTTTTTGTAGATGATGTGATTATCATGACATCGGACTCCCTATCTGAATGGATAGAAATTTTAAATGTGCTAAATGTTTTCTGCTTTGTTAGAGGATTAAAAATAAATTTGCAAAAATCATTGTTCTTGGTCACAGGTGCAAGGGGAGCGATCCTGTCGGAGCTGAAAACTCTATTTGGCGTTGATTCTCGAGACCTGGAGGCGGGATTCAACTATCTTGGATACTATATCAAACCATATGGCTACAAAGCAAAGGACTGGAGCTGGTTATATGAAAACTTTGAGCGCAGAATTCAACACTGGTGTAACAGATGTTTATTAATGGGCGGCAGATACATTTTGATCAAGGTTGTACTGGAAAGCCTCCCGATATATTGGATGGCTCTGGCACACATCTCACAATCTGTGCTAAAGAAACTTCGTCAAATGATATTCACCTTTCTCTGGAATGGCAGCAAGCAAAGAAGAGGATTACATCTCTGTGGGTGGAAAACGCTCTCAAAGTCAAAAGCTTTAGGGGGCTGGGGACTGAGAAATCTGCACCTTTCCTACCTTGCTCTCTCGGCAAATACGCTTTGGCGTATCCTGATGGTTCCCGGCATTTGGAACAAACTGATTAAAGACAAATATATCTCCCACCTGCCGGTCCACTCCTGGCTCAGATCCGCCACTTATACTCCACAGGGGGGCTCACAAACGTGGAAACACCTTCTAAAATCGCTTCCAATTCTCCTTCATTGGATAACGTGGCTACCTGGCACTGGAACTACAATTGAAATAGGCAAATATGATATCCTTGGCATGGGTGAAAAGGCCCAGCTCTCTCCTAGATTGCTAGAGCGGCTGCACTCTATAGGCTTACTGTTATGAACATAAAATATACATAAATAGATGTTTATTTATTAACTATTATTATGTTATGAATATCTATTTATGTATATTTTATGTTCATAACACTTACATTATCTCTTTCATTTAAAATCCCCTCACAGCAGAAATTCACTTGGCGAATCCTGGGTCACTAGCTCCTCACTGTCTCTTGACAGTGAGCTCTCGGCTGAATGGAACAATTACACACTCCATCTAAATGAAGCCGGCATACATCTATAGGAGAGACCTGACACACTCATTTGGATGGGAGGCGATAAATCTGGGATCATATCTGTCAGGAACATCTACAAAGCATTGGCAGAGGCTGCCTGGCCAAATCGGGATCAGACCTGGCGCACCCGACTATGGATGTGGAACTGCCCGCTAAAACTCAAATTATTCACCTGGTTATTGACGGAAAATAAAATCCTAGTCTGGGATACTCTTCAGAACCGAGGCTGGTCTGGACCAAACCGTTGCATACTTTGCAAGGCAGACAGCGAAACTACACACGACCTCTTTGTGAGCTGCCACTTTTCTCAGCAAGTTTGGCACCAGGTCAATACATCTCTAAATATAACTGAACATTGGCATGGATCAACGACTTACTCTTGTTTCAATTCTTGGTGCACAAGAAAACAACTTTACCCCTCGCTGCCTGCCACCGTCTGCTGGAATATTTGGCTTACAAGAAATGCAGCCATCTTTGATGATATTTCCCCCTCGGTATACTTGGTGACTAAACTTATTCTATCAGCTATCAACCAACTCTCCAACCCCACCACGAATCAGAAACTCTGCAGATCTTCTAAAACTCTTCTCTATGACAAAGCCATAGCCTGGTTCGATGGTGCAGCACAATTAGATGGATCTCTTTGCGGGGTGAGAGGCCACCTTATCATCAATTCTCACACTTCCTACAGATGGACACTCAACGGTGGTCAAGGCACCAACACCAAAGATGAACTTCTGGGGGCATGGGCTTCCCTTATCCTGGCACAAAGGATGAACATTCAAGACTTGCATCTCCTCGGAGACTCAAGAGTCATAATAGACTGGATAAATGATAAGGCTGAACTCCGATCAGCCGCCCTGGAATGCTGGCAAACGAGAACCATTGAAGCAAAAAAACTCATCAAGAATCTATCTGCATCTCATATCTAAAGGGAAGACAATGTCATTGCGGACCACCTTTCAAAAAAGGCCTTATCCCAGCCCCGCGGTCTCATAACCTTCACCCGATGGGAGGATGGAAACAAGGGCCTCTCAACTCATCTCAAAATCTGAATGTAGAATACAACAGGTCATGAAAACAAGTTTCTGGTACAGCTCCACTGTATTTTGTATCAGATTATTGGGCTAGATCGTTGAATCTATATTATAGATTTTAAAAATAGAGGAAGTCCAATATGGAAATATAACAAGCTGTCTTCTGTAACAACTCATCCACCTGTGATAACATGTAACAGAGCATATTAGGCTGAGTTTTAGTGGTTTATCTTTGACAGGCCGAGTGCTTCCATATGAGTATTTCACAGGGCAGCGAGCTGATACAAGCTTTTCTCCACAGATCCCTGTTTTGATGGCAACTGAAACCTATGTTATGTAAAAAATTTATAAACTTCTGATTATAAAAGAGAAACCTTCATCGTGGAAAAAAAGAAACCAAAAAAACTTAAGAAAGAAATACAATGTAATCATATAAAGTAAAGAGATTGTTAAGGAAGAAATACAATATAATCATCTAATCTAAAAAGATTGTTAGATGGATTTAAGATCATTTTAATTGCAATCTTTGTGATTTTAATTAACAATATTAGTATGAAAAGTTCCCTAAAACTATTTATGTATTTTTGTTGGTCTATTTAAGATTTTATTTCAACTGGTAAAGTGTAAACTAGGTTTCACTCAAAACCTTTAAATACCCGAAATTGTTTGTGTTTTGTACAAATTCTTGCTCACATGAGTTTATAGACAAAAAATTGACCTCAACTACTGGTTTTCCAATGATTTCTTGTTATATTTGTCTACTCTTTATTCATAATTTGTTGGAAAAAATTGGAAAATTTAACTTGAATGTTTTGTATAAGGCCATGATATATGTAAAATGTAGACTATGTTAGACTATGTGTGATCTGGTGATGTGCGGGATTGATTTGCATTTTCCATGATGAAGCCCCGAACGGAGGAACCTTTAGGTGATAAATGTTGGAATAATGCTTACAATAGAATTGATTTGGATTTGGTTTGAATCTGTTGGAGATTTGTTGGAGGTTGTTGAGAGATTCTCTCAACAAATATCTCTATGTTTGGAGATAGTTGGATCTGATTCCAACTATATATACATGTAATATTGTGTGTAATATTTGTAATAGAAATTATTATTTGTGTGTATAATCCTATGTTATGGTTGTTCTATAATTTTATCTTGGTATCAGAACTGGGTGCTCTGAGTTATCTCTCTCACGGGAGGGCCCAGTGAACTGGGAGAATGTAGAGAGTCGATTCTCTGTAAATATGTTTGAGAGTGGAGTGTTTTATTTTCTGGTGTGAGAGTATTGTTTCCTGTGTGTGAGGATTATTGCAGGAGGAGATCAATTCACTATCTATTGCTCTAGAATTCGTGCCTTGAATGGGACGAAAGCACTCAGAAGGAATCTGCAACATCAGGCTAAGAATGGTTTTATCAAAAGTTGCAATGATGGATAGCCAATTTTGATCCGTTGTTGGTAATATTGTACGTTGAAGCATGAATTGTTGTCCAAGACTAGTGTGGAGAATTGCAACCTCAATTGTTGCTAAGGAGGAGGCCGCCATCGATGGCTAGAGGCAACAACCACTTACAAAGTTGTATGTTGCCTTTTGGTCGCATGTATGTGGATCTATATTATGCCCAGGAGAGCTTCCATTGATGACTACTTGAGGATCACGCTAAATCTCTTCTTAGAGCACATACAGGATGGCATTGAATTCTCTGTGTCGGATTTTTATGGAGGGTGTACCAGATATGAACCAACATTTCCAAAGGGATCTTTGCTTCAACAATGGGTATGCTCATATATTTGAGCCATCTCATTTACACATATGTTTTTCAAGCAATGAATGTGCATTAGGAAGATGCATCATATTCAAATGGTCAACATTTTTCCCAACGCCTTACATTGGAATTTTTGAAGACACGAGAAGAAAATATGTGAGATGGGTGGATGTTTTTTTTGTATGTATGCGAGTTTGTATTGTTTTGTTTATAAAATTATTTAATGAAGAATCAATTAATTGAATAGAGTAACAAAATTTCAATTAGTGGTTCTCAACGTTCTTAGGTACCGAGAGAACATATCATTAATGGATTATGTCTACATTTTGTCAGATGATGGTGGGACTTGTTGTACTTCGTTGCTTCAAGATCGTCAGTTACAGGTTATCCTTGTGTATATTGTTGTAGATGTGTTTAAATAAGGTCAGTTGCGTGATTGATTGCTGAAAATATCTAGTAATCAGATCATTGTCCTATATAACTGTTGAAATTTTCTCTTGGGGGGGATTCCACAGATGGTATTGTATCCATAGGATAATTCAGTATCGAGATTGTTTTTCAGGAGGTCGAGAAGCGTCAATTCTACAAATTTGTCAACGATGGTCAGGGGCATTGTTGTCTTAAATGACTTGAAAGAGAAGCTCAAAGTTGTGGAGAAGAAAGAGTGTATACTGGAAGATTTCAGAGTGGATAGGAGTGTTGATGAAGACCATATCAAGACAAATATCTATGTTGAAATTTGAGTATTGTAATTATGATATAACATTTTTAATGTAAGCATTATGGGAGGGTGTTGGAATAATGCTTACAATAGAATTGGTTTGGATTTGGTTTGAATCTCTTGGAGATTTTTTGGAGGTTGTTGAGAGATTCTCTCAACAAATATCTCTATGTTTGGAGATAGTTGGATCTGATTCCAACTGTATATACATGCAATATTGTGTGTAATATTTGTAATAGAAATTATTATTTGTGTGTGTAATCTTGTGCCATGGTTGCTCTCTAATTTTAACTATAAATACTCAGATAATCAGATTTCTTCTAATGTGGTAAAGGTTGTTTGGCTTTCTTTACTCACAAAGCTACGGGCTAATCTTCCACTAAATTGTGTTTGGAATCTTCTTTTTTGGCATTTCTATTAGTAGGAGACAATTAATTGAAGCATTAGTTGTTATTTCGAGCATATCATAGGAGATTGCAAGACCCTCTAACCAAGCCAACCATCACGATCATAATATTTCTAAATAAATAGAGAACATGCATTTCAATGATGGAATGTTGTCATGAGAACAAACATTTTTGGCTAAGGGTTTTTTTAGGGATTTTTTTTGGGTGTGTCCGTTTCATTTTTTTCTTAGAGTTTTTTTCGAAAATCTATAATCTAGGTCATCTTTAAAATGTAATGTCAATTGCTATGAGAATATGCATTTTTTGCGAGGGCGGTTTTTTTGGCCAGTCATGGTTCTATTTTTTTTAAGTAAATAAAGTTTCATGAGCAAAGTCTCTACATTGGAATGGAACTCTAACTTCTAACATAATTTCTACTAGATTTAAGGACAATTTTTACTGAATAAAAATGGTCATAATTTAATTTTCTCAACACGAAGAACAATTTAACCCAAAAAAAATCATCAAATATAATCAAAATTATGAGCACTTAGAGATGAAATCCACAAAAAGGATAACATAGAACTATAAAAGAAATGTGTCTCAGAGTTAGCTAAACATAACTAAACATTGTTAATAGACAAATTAAGAATTGTAAAATTGTGGTGTGGAATTGAAATAGCTTGGTGTATCATATTGTGTTTGGGAGAAATTGGGAAGATCATACTTTTAGCCCAATTAAACAAAAAGGTCTGAGAGGCATCAACCACAAACCCAAGTCCAGCTTACAAAGAATTTATAAAAGAATTAAAATCGAGGAACAAAATTTTTGCTCTATGAAATACTTCAACATTCTACGCCACCAAAACCAGGAGGCATATCAGCTCACCAAGGAAGCCAAATTACTTAGCCAAGGGGACCTAAAGGATAATGAGGTAATCACCATGTGTTAATTGCCTTAGTAATATGGTAAATGGGGAGATTGAAGCATTTTATTACCTTAGTACAATGAATACGAGAGAACTGATAAATGTGGCAAATAAATGTTTTAATGGAAAAATTGACATTGAAGAACACGTAAATTTCAAAAAAAATGTTGAGGGGAGTGATGTGACCCTCCTCAATAGCTTAGCATATACATTTGGCTGCAATGACACATCATTAAAATCAATCATTCTCCTCGCGTCATCCACGCGCGCTTCATACATCATCTGACAAGTGAGATCTTTCATTCACATGAAAGCATTTAAGTCATTCCCTTCGCAGCCCTTCTCTGCATGTGGGATTTTCCTTCCACCCAGCAACATCATGGGGAAATCACCTTGGAAAGTCAATTTGGTTGTCCTATAGGATCAGAACTAGTGAACCCTCTCATCATTGCAAGAGTTGGCAATGGATAGCGCACGAGGCATCGAGGACGAGAAGCTTATGAAATTATGTTTGTTGAATTGTCTGCATTTGGAAGTCATTAGTATGATCAATTGGCTTCCCCCTCTTTGAAATTTGTGACACCCACACAGTAGCTCTTGGATATACAATTGGTTCATCGTGTGGCGTAAAATCCAGCCAGTGTGTGACTACAACAGTTGTGAGTTGAAAGCCCTCAAAGCCAGAACAGAGCTCCAACAATGAGAAATTACAGCTCTCAAAGAATCTCACTCTCGGTTCAAGAAAGCTATGCAGGACCGGGAGGAATGGTGTGACAAGGAACTGGCAATAGTGCTCAGGAAATTCAATCGACATATAGACCAAATTCATCTTCAAGGAAGAGAAAAGAAAGGCCCCCGCATCACAATTCAAGGTCAGAATGAAGCCATTCCTTCAAAAGAATCTCAAGCATCATGCGAAGTAGAGAAGCCCCAACAACAAACATGCACAGTGAGCAATCATGATGGCTCTTGATATCTTATGGACACAAAATTAGTCGGGTTCAAGAAATGTATACCTATTATTTTGCTCTTATCATAGGCTAGATTCCAATTTAGGCAAGGAGACTCTCTTTATGTAAATTTTTTGAAAGACTTTCATGCTTTGAGGAAGTACATTCCTTCTCTTTTTGTTGAACAGTCCTGAACTCAAGAAAGTTGTAATATTTGGTTGGTTTTAGCATTGGTACAATCATCTTTTTATATATAATATAATTATCCGCTCTTGTTAAAAAAATTAAACACCAAGTATTATTTATTTTCCAAGGAAATGTACTCATGGAAAACCCTTTGAATACTTCCCCATTATCCATGGATGGTAAGCGGGGTAAATCATCGACCATGATGATCCCAGGGGATTCAAGAGAGTCGAGCCCATGACCAACAACAAGCATAATAAACTCACATATTTTTCTAGACCAATTGAGCTAACCATCGAGGCTCTAATAGTAAGTATTACTACATATTCAATTAAATAATTAATAAAGTTCAATAAATTAATAAATTTTAATAAATTAATAAATTTTAATAAATTAATAAAATTACATAATTAATAATTTAATAAAGTTTAATAATTTATATTTAAAGTGTAATAAATTTAATTAATATTTAAAGTTGACTAAATTTAATTAATATTTAAAGTTCACTCAATTTAATTGAATAGTTAAAATAGTATAATTGTGAGAGAATAGTTTTAAATTTAAAAATTTAAAAAAAATTAAAATAAAATAATTGAAATATTTTCTTTGTAAATTTTTCATATATTTAAACATAGAATAATTAAATTTCAAATAATTTCTTTCATGTTGAAATAAAAGAAACTAAAACAATTTTGATTATTAATTATAAATAATTAAAAATGTAGATACCTAATAAACACTAAAGATAAATATTAATAATTAGTGTAATGTAAGTGATTTCTGTGAAAAAATAGGTAGCCTCATTGAGTAACTATTTTTATTGATATTGTCAATTGGGTTTAGCCCAAGTGGTTTGTGTTGAGGGGTGTTTTCCCTCCACCCAGGTTCAATTCCCGCAAGTGACATGTTGAGCTCTTAAATGAGCAAGATATCGAAAAAGCCCCAGGTTTCTACAAAATATGGTTTACCCCTAGAAATGAGGGACAGTGCCCTATTTTTATTGATATTGATGAATAATAAATATAATGGTTGAGGAAATAGTGATTGTAAATATTCATAGCAACAATAAACATCATTGCATATATAGTCATGTTTGATGGAAATATAATCATCGATACTTGGTAAAGAGGGATTTATATTCAAGCCTAGTGAATTTGATGAAATATTTTATGCAAGTGACTTTGACAAAATATTTCATATAAATCTCTTAAACTATGATAAAGTTTTAATTTACCTCTAATCCAATTAAACTATGATAAAGTTTTAATTTACCTCCAATCTAATATACTATGATAAAGTTTTAATTTACGTCACATCATAGGGAAATTTCTTTCCATGCGATACATTACGTCAATTCAAAATTCTTATCTTTATGACAAAGGAAAAACTTCATTAGATTTTTTTTCAAAAAACTTGGCCAAAACTTCATTTTCACAATGTGTCAATGTTACAATATGACAAATATAACTTGATGTTGCAATGTGATGAAAAAAACTCGACGTCGCAATGTGATGAACATAACCTGATATCACAATGTGAAGAACATATCCTGAATTCACATTCGAGCATAACCTTTCACCAACATCACATCGTGATGAAATCCAACATAGCTCAATGTCACATTGTAACGAACATATCCTAATGTTGCAATCTAACAAACATACCCTGACGTCGCAATTTGACGTACAAAACCCAACATCGCAATGTGATGTACAAAACCCTACATCGCAATATGATGTACAAAACCCAACATCACAATGTGATATTGAACATATCCAATGTCACAGTGTGATGTATAAAATGCTACGTCGCAATAGGACATACAAAACCCAACGTCGCAATGTGATGAACATATCCTAACGTCACAATGTGATGAGCATAGCATGATGTCGTAATGTAATGAACAAAACCCAACATTGTAATGTGATGACCATAATCTGACAACCATAACCCTACATCACAATATGACATACAAAACCCAATGTCGTAATGTGATGTACAAAACCCAATGTCACAATGTGATGAATATAGCCCAATGTCGCAATGAGATGAACATAAAATGGCATTGCAATGTGATGAACATAACCCAACATTGTAATGTGACAAGCATATCCCAATGGGGCGATGTGGTTAACATAACGCAACATCATAATGTAATGAACAAAACCCAACATTGCAATGCGATGACCATATCTTGACGTTGTAATGTGATGAAGAAAGAATTATGTTGCAATGTGATGACCATAACCCGACACCACAATGTGACGAACATAACTCGACGTCAACGTGTTAAACAAAACCTAACATTGCAATGTGATGAATATAACCTTTTTTTTCCAAGGGTGATGAATATAACCTAACATCATAATGTGACAAATATATCCTGACATGACAATTGAAAATAACCCTTCACCAACAGTAAGCCAACCATATAAATAGTAGTCAAACATGGTCAATCATAGTTAAACATAGTCAACCATAGTCAAACATGATCACCCCTAATCAATTATGGTCAACCATAGTCGACTAGGGTATACCTTGGGAAACCATAGTCAATCATGGTCTACCCTAGTCAACCATGGTTAAGAGGTAATTAAAACTTGATTATAGTCACGCACACTCAACATGGTCTTCCCTAGTCAACCATGGGCAACCATAGTCAACCTCAATCAATATGGTCACCATTGTCGAACGTTGTCAACCATGGTTAATTGTAGTCAATTATATCCTTTCTTGGGAAACCATAGACAACCATGGTTAAATGTGGTCATACATAGTATGCATGGTCAACCATAGTCAACACAATGAAACATAGTCAACAAAGTCAAACACAGTCAACCATGGTCATCCATGTTCAAACATAGTTAATCATGGTCATCCATGGTCAAATATAGTCAAACATGGTCACCCATGGTCAACCATGGTCATACATAGTTTCCCATAATCAACATGGTCTTCCATAGTTGACCATGGTCTATTGTAGTCAATCATAGTCAATCATTGTCAAGAGGTAAATTAAAACTTTATCATAGTTACGCATAGTCAACATGGTCTTCCATAATTGACCATGATCTACCCTGGTCAACCATACTCAACAATGGTCAACCATATGCAACCATGGGAAACCATAGCTATCCTTGGTCAACCATGGTCAACATGATCACCATTGTCAAACATTGTCCACCTTGGTCAACCATAGTCAACTATAGCCTTTCATGGGAAACCATAAAAAAACATAGCTAAGCATGGTCCAATGTGGTCATACATAGTCTACATGGTTGAGCATATTCAACATGGTCAAACATGGTTGACCATAGTCAACATGGCCAAACATGGTTGACCATAGTCAATCATGATCAATCATGGTCATACATAGTCAACCATAGTCATCCATGGTCAACATGGTATTCCATAATTAACAGTGGTCTACCTTGGTAAACCATAGTCAACCATGGTCAACATGTGCAAAATGGTCATCATTGTCAAATGTTGTTAACCATGCTCTACCATAGTCAATTATATCCTTTCATGGGTAACCATAGTCAACCATGGTCATACATAGTCTACATGGTCAAACGTATTCAACCATAGTCAACATGGTTAAGCATGGTCGACCATATTGACCCATAGTCATCCATATGACGACCATAGTAAACCCAATTCAACCATGTGTTGACCATATTCAACTAAAGTTGAACACAATCAACCATGGTCAACCAAATTCAACCATGGTCAACCATAGACAACCGTGCTCACCCATTCTCGACATGGTCAATAGGGTCAACATAGTTAACCATACTCAACCATGGTGAATCATTGTAAACAATGGTGAACCATAGTTAACCATTAGCAACTATAGTCAAACATAGTCAACTATAATCTTTCATAGTCAACCATACTCAACCATGGTCAACCAGAGTCTATCACGGTCAACTATAGTTAAACATGGACAACCATGGTCAACCATATGTTGACCATAATAAACCCTCGTCAACCATAACTTGACTGTACTTAACCATAGTCATTCATAGTTGACCATGGTCAACCATGGTCAATCGTAGTCAACCATGGTCTACTAATCCTCCCCACACATGTTGGCCATCAACTAGCACAACCACATTATTAAAAGTGGTTGATATACGTCAATCGATATCATTAATTTTTGAAGGATGGAAAATGGCATCAATCAACGTATATCAACCACTTTTAATAATGTAATTGTGCTAGTTTATGTGTCATTTACACTCTCCAAAAACTTTACTAGAGAAAAGATTAAAAACAGATAATTTAATTTTTTTAATTATAATTATAAAAGTAAAAGATAATAAAAATATATATATAATAATTAAAAAATTCATAAAATTACATGATTTAATTTATGAATTATCATTATAAAAGTTTAAAATAATAATATGCAGCCAAAAGAGTTCCATAAAGACTTTATTGATAAAAACAAATGATTTAACTTTATAATTATCATTATAAAAATAAAAAGTTTAATTCTTAATCATCATTACACCACGATTACGCATTTATGTTTACACCACAATTAGTGGATAGGTTGAAGTTGAGGATGAGATTACATGTTCAAACATCTTTATAAAGTTTGTTTTTTTATGTTTTATTTATAATATTTTTATATCATTTTATAGTAATAATAATCTAATTTTTAAGGTCACAGTCAAGCTAAACATCAAATTGGTATATGGGATCTTCTTGTTTGTGGAACAATTAAATTGGTGTATCGGGTCTCCTTGTTTGTGGGACAAGGGACCCCTCCGCACATTGATTTGACTGCTAAATTCTACGAAGGTATACATACCCTACACCCCTCTAGATTTGAACTTGTAACCTTCTAAGAGGAAACACATATTCTTAACCATTAAGCCTATTTTACTTAATTGTACTACTTAATAACATTAATGTAAATGTACATTTTTATTATCACACAAATAGATAATGAAGATGAAAATATATAATCGTGTGAACCATTAAAACAAAGCATTTATTGAATTGAGAAAAAAACACACAAGTTCATTTTTTTAAGGCAGTACAATCCATATTTAAAGCCAACCCCAAAATATTTATCCTATATTACTTGCTAAATTTATCTTCACAAATTCATTTCTATTGTAGTGTGTTAGTCACCTACAATAAACAACAACAAGTGTTATTGTAGTAGTGATATCCATCCTGTGAATTGCCGTGAATGTATTTTGATATGAGATCTTTATTGAGGTGTTCCTAACTTTTGTTTTACCTTCAACCTAATGAAATACCCATTTTTGGATATCCATCCATAGTTAACCTAATAGCATGCCCATCTTTCTATATGCATCCTTGGCATAGTATAATAATCTAATTGATGTGTCAATCCGAGTTTCATATTTAATCAAATCTTTGATCATCAATCTCTGAAATATAATTTCCAGGTTTTTGGCAGTATACCAATCTATAAATTTCCACACTTTGTCTCATTCATACCCAACTATGAATTTCCATCCCTGGTCTATATAATATGCCCATCTTAGAATATAAGCATATACCCATTTGTGACTATCCATTCTTACTCAAGGTTGGTTAACTTTGTATCAATATATATCCTTTGCTTAATACCATCTATCCTTTGCTTAATACCATTCCCATTTGTGAGTATCCATCCTTGGCCTAATACCATAACCATCTATGAATTTATATCCATGGCTTAATGCCCCACCCATTTGTTGCCAAGTGTCATAATAGCCAATTGTCATAATAGCATGGGTAGATGCTACATGATATGGGTTTGCTAAGTAGGGTTTCATATGCATTAAACTTATGTGATTCTATGATTCTGAATATCTATGCTTTGCATAAAGTATTGTTATCTATAATTCTACATTGGCATTGTTCTTCTGCCCAATGTCATTATTTATAAAAGTGGTGTGCTAAAATATGAAGTTTAGGGTGGAATATTGCAGACATGTATTTTAGTTTCTTTCATACTTTCAACTGGAAACTTTTTTCTTGTAGTTCTCTCTGTATGAGGCATTTTATTGAGGCCCAAATCTAGCCTCTGATTTATGCTTTTGTTTTGTAACTTTTATGAAGTCCAAATTTAGGCATTTCACTATTATTTTACTATAATTTATGTTCATGATGTCAAGAATGATAAGATGCAGAGGGTACAGTGGAAACAATGACTTTATTGATAGGCTCGATGACTCTTTAGTGTTGTCACATGAAAGCAATCGAGCACTCTCTGAGCCACTACAAAGGAAAGAGTATCAAAGGGTGGTTTATTTTGAAGTAGGGAAGCTCGGGGATGAAATGTAGCTCCATTGTAATTAGTTATCAATGTCTTCAATTATGGTTTGGGAGGTTTGAAAAAGAATTTGAACAATTTAGGAGGTCTATTAAAAGATCGTCACAGAGTTATAGATTTAGGATGTTGGTCCAAACTCAATCTTCTTATAGTAACATGACATGGCCTCCATAGTCTTGGAAATATTTCACACTAGGCATGCTAATATGTTTGTATTTGTGTTTATTTCACAGTAGGATATTTATATAATTCGTAACATTTTAAGGCATAAATTATCTTTTAAATTCTAGAACTTTGTTGCCAACTCTCATTTGATTTTGAGAATGTTGTAATTCATGTTGGTTTTCATGTTATGTTACTCTTTCTTTTTTTGGATCTCATAATAGAATTCTAGTATTACCTAGTCCATATTCATTGCAATGGTTACATGATCCATATTCATTGCAATAGTTTTTTGGTTATTGTATTAGTTTGGCATTGGTAAATCTATGTAGTCAAGAGTGAAAAGATTTGTATCTTTTTTGTTGGTTCTCATTTTGTTTTCTATACCAAGGTAGTGCCATCAAAGATAAATGAGTGGGTATTCTGATATTTTATTCCATTCAGTTGGTTCGCATGTTGTCACTACAATGAATATTCTTATGGTCCTTTTGTTGTGAATTTAATATTTACTTGTTACTTTTGGAGCGGATCAAAGAAGAACAAGCAATGCCATTCAATGCAATTATAATAGCTAAAGTAAAAAATCTAGTCACAAAATTGGAATGGTATTCAATGTAGTTTCAACTATGTAGTGAGTTAAAAACTGGACAAACTCAACCTTTTTGGTTGGTTTATTTTTTTCCAATGAGGTAAAGTTCTACCTTGATCTACTTATTGTTTTAGAATTTTCGATGTCGTCTTAAAATGGGCCAAAACCCATAAGCACAAAGCTCCATAGTCAAAGTTCCCATAAATCAAGTGGAATTATAACTTCCAATGAAGAAGTTCTTACTAGATTTAGGAAAATAATTGAACAAAAAAAAGGTTAATTTGTTCACATTTAAATTAATCCTTCAACTACTGCATTCAAATAGTCAACACATGGAGGATTCCAAGTGTACATTGATGGAACTTAAGCCATGCATTTGGAACTTCATTCGATGTTAACCATGCATTTATAGTTACACCATATGCTCTCGTTCATAATACTATCATCCTCTTAACAATCGAAATTGTTCCTCTCGTTATTATGAGCTCAACCAACAAATTTAGATTGGTTGCCTTCACTATTAGGAAAGGCACTTTAATTGAGGATTGTGAAATTTTATTTTGGTTAATGGACTATTTATTTTTGGTTAATGGTTAATGGACTATTTATTCAACAACTATTGGTTAACACAAAAGCAAGAACCAGGAACCAAAAATGAATAAAGCATATAATCAAATCATTTAGACTCAGAACAAAACAAACAAGGGCTCTCCCATATTTATTCTCGATGGCAAGTGAAGGCACTCCCGCCCGACACCTATACACAAGCAACCTAGACCAGGTATGTTACATCAACTAGAATAGAGGAAGATAATATTAGGTGTTTCATCACCTCTATAGATTGGTTACAAATAATTCATGAAAGATAATAAAACACATGCCTCCACCTAACCCTCACTAGGTATAGTAGGCCGCTTTGAGATTTCGCCTAAAACTTGGAACCCACGTCAATATCGTCATCAACTTATATCAAAACTTGTGAGAACTACAACAATTCAAACCCACAAGCACTCTACCTCTTTAGAAATACAAAAAATTGAACCTGCAAGCACTTTACCCTACTGTGTACCCTAGAATAAAATGCAGAATTGATTTCCTTTCTTGCTTCGGTTAATAAAATAAAATTTTACCTGTGAAATTGTCTATGGAAAAGCAGGAGTCTATATCAAGTTCATGGGTATTATCATTTTGAAACTTTTGGCCATGAAAAATATTATTAGCAACAAAATTTTCAATGTCAAGTAGTAAGGGAAGGAACTCTGATGTGGTAATGATAGGCCCACGGTATGTTGGACTCCTTTTTCGGCTTGATCGAACCAGTGAAGAGAATGTCCTTGGGAAGCACCTAGATTTGAAGTAGAGGAAGATGCCTCTATGTCACTGAAGCAAGCAGTCTTTCCCAACACACAAGTAGAAAACCCTTCTAACTCATGAGCCTCAAGTTTTGCATGTATCGACATGAGATCATACCTATTACGTGACATTTCATATATTCCATGGCATTGCACGTGTTGGTGGCCACCTCCCATGTAATGTTGCACAACCAATTGACAACTACGAGGCTTATATCATGTACCACAATTATAGCATGACATATAACAATGGATACATGTATTCAAACCCTGCCTTGCATGCCACATCAATATGCAAGTGTCCCTTTCTCTACCCTACTTTTCTTATCAGTTCCAATAATGGCTCAATGCCTTATAGAGGCACATGAAATAATATTTATCCATGCATGCCACAACCTATCTGAATTCATATATATATATATCATGTATGGCCTTCTTTCGATCCTATTTGTTTGTGTTTTTTCATTTGGTTCCTGCTTTCTTTACACTCGGGACATGTCGTCATTCAACTCTCTCTTTCAACTAGTAGGCAGGCATGTGGGTAAACAAATCACATATATATAGTGTGAGTTATTTCCCTAGATGCACCATAGATAGTGGGTCATCGTGGATCACAAACGAATGAACAAGAGCATCAACAACAATGGTTGTTTCCCCTACTTCTGATGGTTCCAAGTCTCATGGATCTACATATGTATCATTAGAACCAAATTAATAACCCCAAATTGCTATATGAGAAATGTGTTTCTGCATAGATCAAAATTATATGAGGATTGGGTTCATCATCAAAAGCTCTTTTGTCACCAACTCTATTAGGCCAGGTATTTAATTGCAAAGTATCAAACCTCAAAACCATGTTTTTGGCATCGTGAACTCAGTCGTTTCATGTTGTAGGATATTTGTAGGGCATTTTAGATTGCAAATTTCTTTCAAAATCCTCAATATCATTTTTGGAAATCATTGAATTGAGTAAAAATCCTTAAATTTGTTGTTGGGGGTCATGGAATTAAGTATTTCTCCCTATATATTACATTTGAGGTTATCCTCGAAGTCATTGTTGGGTATCATAGAATTATTCCTTCAGCCTTGTAGATTGCATAATTATTTCATAAATTTTTAATTTTTCAATACCAAAGAAATATGCATCTAGGTCAATGATGCCCATGGTGTCCAAGGAGATCCAGGAAGTGAAGGTTGATCCAATACTCTTGCGAGCAAGGCACAACCATGGCACTATGAGAGATTATACAGAGAAGGTTGTGGTGGAGGTAATCCATGTTTGTATTCCTAGTATGGTTCTCTTGTTTGTATTCATTTAACTACCTTTGGCTTGATGTGGTTACCTTCAATTAATTTTGTTGTTAAATTAATTTCTTTGTGTCTAGGCAGGGATCACTCAGAAAAAAGTTAATAATTGAAATGTTTACTATGATGCTATAGTATGGAATGAAAAATATTCTAAGATAAAGTCAATAATCGAAATGTTTACTATGATACTACAGTATGGAATGCAAAATATTCTAAGATTGATCGAAAACTAAATACCTTGGGCAATGGTCATTTAAATGAAAATATTAATGGAACAATGTTGTTAATTTAGTTTTGTTCCTACAGTAGCCTAAGACCTTATCTCTCATTCATATGTATGTGGGTTAATTGTAATATGCTTTACTTCACATATTTCCTTGATTTATGATAAATCATTGTATGGGAAGTAAGTTACCTTAAATGTATCTCTTTTCCGGGATTTCCAAAGCTCCAACAACAACTTCCAAGATTTCCAATGCTCCATATTTCCAGAATTTCCAGCACTCCAACAACAGCTTCCACCCGGTGATGTATTTTATGCAAGCCTATTTTTTGTATACAGGCACAATGGCGATGGAGAAAGATGATAGAATGCTTCCAAAAATCACCACATACATAGATCCATTTCATACCCAAATCACATTGCTAGTAAGCATGTTTGTTCAGAGCCTATTTAAAGTCGTTCAAAGCCTATTTAAAGACATAATAAAGATAATCAATGAAGTTGCTTGGACAAAGATTCAATGAATTTATAATATATTGAAAACTTAGGTTATTTAACATTTTGAAAAAATTCATCATAGATTCAATAAAGTTATAATAGACTCAAAAGCTTAGTTTATCTATCAAATCTCGACAATAAAACATCCATCTTGTTAGGAAAAGTGTTTCGATAAAATCAATTTAAATACTATAAAAAAATAACCATTTCTTTTCTCCTGTGTACAATTTTGGAAAGCATGAAAATATTTGCAGTCAAACAAAAACTAATTCGCGGTCAACGTCTGATCAAATACCACACCTAGATTGCCTTCAACGGGGACTAATAAGAGCATAATCAAAGACCACACCTAGGGACTAATAGAGCTCTAGTAGTAGAATATGTGGTTGCACCCAGAGATATTATATTAAATGATATTGTGACCCATGCACATATAAGTGGATCAAATCCCACCCCCATGTCCTTCAATTTTTAAATATACCCCGGATGGAGTGTTCTCCAGATCTTCTACAGAGACCGGGGACGCGTGGGAGCCAGTGCCCAACCTGAGGGAACAAGTGGACATTGCATCCCATATCACCCACGTCCCCTTTGAAATCCTTTAGCATTCATCGCGATTGCGAGTGGATGTACGTCATAAGCTAAGCCAGGGCATAGCCTTGGGTGATGACAAGCTAGGTAATAATGAAATTATTACTCCCCTCAATGCTTTTGACACAAATGAAGAACCCTTCTTGGCAGATTCTGTCACTTCATAGTGAGAAAATGATGAACCCCGGGACTCACTATATGAAGGAGTTGATTATAATGTAGGGAGGGGAGATGGTCGTCGTGCTGGATCCTTCCATTCTGATGAAGAAGCTAGGGTTCGGACTATACCTACACTCTGACTTAGCACATGTGAGGAGAATGTTGAAGGACACCTAGGTTTTGAATATGATTACAGGCTTGAAGGGGAAGCGACACACTCGAAATCTCATTATTTTGACCCCAATGAGGAGTATGTATAAGGTTTCAGAGGTGAGTATCATATTGACATGGAGTCTCCTTTTAAGTTGGTATTGGGTTTTATCTCTTGTAGTATTGGAAATAATTGTAGCTCACTATGTTCCTCGGCCTGACATGTTCTGTTTTCTCCCATTGTTCATCCTTGGCATCATGGCACCAAAAGGTAGTAAACTTGGCCATCCTTCAGCTAATCAATCTCGTACTTCCAAAGCATCCAAAGATGCAACCAATTTTTACTTGGATATTGTTCCCATAGCTGATAAGTCTTCTATGCAAGACCTTGAGGAGGAAGTTCATCTTGTACGTGAATTTAAGGAGGATGAAGAGGTGGAAGACCAAGTTGGGGGGTCGATTCTAGATCTGGGATGCACCAGAACTAGGAATTCCATCTTCTTTCGTACAATGAAACTTTATTGGCATACAAAAACAATGGTGTTTTTAGGGATGTTGCCCAAATATGAGGATTTCAGATAGTTGAAGGGACGTATGGAATCTATGGAGATTCAAAATGATTACATCATGAATATTCTCTCATGAATGGAAAATCGTTTGGGCGGGACCTTACTCCCACAGAACGCCATTACTCTGGTCCGAAATCTTCAAATGTTGTTGTCCAATGGATTGCTTTTGTTTCTACTCACCCCTAGGTTTATCATGACCGCTGATAGAAGATGCTTTGGTTTTAGTTTTCTTTTTTTATTTCTATTATATAGATATTCATAAGGTAGCCACTATTAGGAGGAAGTATGAAAATTTTCAGAAAAGTATTTTTCAATCTCTAAAACATATGAACAATTTAATGGTTTGGTTTCCCCTTAGGGGTAGGTTTTTTTGGTTACCTGAAGACTATGATGGTCTCTTTGGGTTGGAAAAACTATGTTTTCTTTGTACCTTCTATTTATAGTTAATACAATAGATACTTACCTACAAAAAAAAACACTAAAAATAAATATTAATAATTAGCGTAATGCAAGTGACTTCTGTGAAATAATAGGTAGGCTCATAGAATAACTATTTTTATTGATATTGATGAATAATAAATATAATGGTTGAGGAAATAGTGAATGTAAATCTTCATAGCATCAATAAACATCATTTCATATATAGTCATGTTTTATGGAAATATAAACATGGGTAATTGATAAAGAGGGACTTATATTCAAGCCTAGTGAATTTGATGAAATATTTTATGCAAGTGACTTTGACAAAATATTTCATATAAATATATTAAACTATAATAAAGTTTTAATTTACCTCTAATCCAATTAAACTATGATAAAGTTATGATTTACCTTCGATCCAATATACTATGATAAAGTTTTAATTTACATCACATCGTAGAGAAGTTTCCTTCCATGCGATACATTGTGTCAATTCAAAATTCTTATCTTTGTGACAACGAAAAAACTTCATTAGAATTTTTTTCAAAAGACTTGGCCAAAACTTTCTTTTCACAATGTGTCAATGTTGCAATGTGATGAACATAACCCGATGTTGCAATGTGATGAAAAAAACATGACGTCACAATGTGATGAACATAACCCGATGTTGCAATGTGATGAAAAAAACATGACGTCGCAATGTGATGAACATAACCCGATGTTGCAATGTGATAAAAAAAACATGATGTCGCAATGTGATGAACATAACCCAATATCATAATGTGACGAACATATCCCAAAGTCGCATTCGAACATATCCTTTCACCAACATCATATTGTGATGCAATCCAACATACCCTAACGTTGCAATGTAACAAACGTATCCTAATGTTGAAATCTAATGAACATACCCTAACACCACAATCTAACGTACAAAACCCAACGTTGCAATGTGACGTACAAAACCCTATGTCACAATATGATGTACAAAAACCAATATCGCAATGTGATGAACATATCCAACGTCACAATGTGATGTATAAAACCCTACATCCCAATGTGACGTACAAAACCCAATGTCACAATGTGACGAACATATCCCGACGTCGCAATGTGAAGAACATATCCCAATGTCACAATGTGATGAACATAACATGATGTCATAATGTAACGAACAAAACCCAACGTCGTAATGTGATGACCATAATCTGAAGAGCACAACCCTAGATCGCACTCTAATGTACAAAACCCAACGTCACAATGTGATGTACAAAACCTAATGCCTCAATGTGATGAACATAGCCCAATGTCGCAATGAGATGAACATAAACCGACATTAAAAGGTGATGAACATAACCCATTGTTACAATGTGACAAACATATCCCAACGTCGCAATGTAACGAACATAACCCGACATCATAATGCAACGAACAAAACCCAACATTGCAATGTGATGACGATAGCTCGACATTTTAACATGAGGAAGAAAGCATGATGTTGCAATGTGATGACCATAGCTTGACGTCTTAATTTGATGAACATAACTTGATGTCAATGTGTTGAACAAAACCCAACATTGCAATGTGATGAATATAACCTAACGTCATAATGTGACAAATATACCCTGACATGACAATCGAAAATAACCCTTCACCAACGTCACATTATGATGTAATCCAACCATATAAACAATATTCAATCATGTTCAAACATAGTCAACCATGGTCAATCATAGTTAAACATGGTCAACCATAATCAAACATGATCACCCCTGGTAGTTGACCATGGTATACCTTGGGAAACCATAGTAGACCGTGGTCTACCCTAATCAACCATACTCAACCATGGTTAAGAGGTAAATTAAAAATTTATCATTAGTCACCCACACTCAACGTGGTCTTCCCTGGTCAACCATGGGCAACCATAGTCAACCTTGATCAACATGGTCACCATTGTCAAATGTTGTCAACCATGGTCAACCATAGTCAATTATAGCCTTTCATGGGAAACCATAGACAACCATGGTCAAACATGGTCATACATAGTCTACATGGTCAACCATAGTCAACATGGTCAAACATAGTCAACCATGGTCATTCATGTTCAAACATAGTTAACCATGGTCATCCATGGTCAAATATAGTCAAACATAGTCACCCATGGTCAACCATAGTCAACCATGGTCATACATAGTTTCAGATAATCAACAAGGTCTTTCATAGTTGACCATGGTCTACTATAGTTAATCAAAGTTAATCATGGTCAAGAGGTAAATTAAAACTTTATTATAGTCACCCATAGTCAACATGGTCTTCCATAATTGATTATGATATATCCTGGTCAACCATACTCAACCATGGTCAGCCATATGCAAGCATGGTCAACCATATGCAACCATGGGAAACCATAGCCAACCTTGGTCAACATGGTCACCATTGTCTAACATTGTCAACCATGGTCAACCATAGTCAACTGTAGCCTTTCATGGGAAACCATAGTCAACCATAGTTAAGCATGGTCCAACGTGGTCATACATAGTCTACATGGTCAAACATGGTTGACCACAATCAACATGGTCAAACATGGTTGACCATAGTTAACATGTTTAAACATGGTTGACCATAGTCAACATGGTCAAACTTGGTCATCCATAGCCAATCATGGTCACCCATGGTCAACCATAATCAACTATAGTCATATATAGTCAACCATAGTCACTTATGGTCGACATGGTCTTCCATAATTAATAGTGGTCTACCTTGGTAAACCATAGTTAAACATGGTCAACCATGGCCAACATGCACAAAATGGTCACCATTGTTAAATTTTGTTAACCATGGTCTACCATAGTCTATTGTAGCCTTTCATGGGAAACCATAGTCAACCATGGTCATACATAGTCTACATGGTCAAATGTGTTAAACCATAGTCAACATGGTCAAGCGTGGTCAACCATATTGATCCATAGTCATCCATATGTAGACCATAGTAAACCCAATTCAACCATGTGTTGACCATATTCAACCAAAGTTGAACATAGTCAACCATGGTTAACCACATACAACCACGCTCACCCATTCTCGACATGGTCAATAAGGTCAACATAGTTAACCATACTCAACCATTGTCAACAATGGTTAACCATAGCTAGCCATAAACAACTATAGTCAAACATAGTCAACTATAGTCTTTCTTAGTAAGATATACTCAACCATGGTCAACCATAGCCTATTATGGTCAACTATAGGTAAACATGGACAACCATATGTCGACCATAATATACCCTCATCAATCATAAATTGACCACACTTAACCACAGTTGACCATGGTCAACCATGGTCAATCATAGTCAACCATGGTCTACTAATCCTCCCTATGCACGTCGACCATCAACTAGCACAACCACATTATTAAAAGTGGTTGATATACACCAATCGATGCCATTAGTTTTTTAAGGGTGGAAAATAACATCAATCGACGTATATCAACCACTTTTAATAATGTAGTTGTGTTAATTTATGTGTCCTTTACACTCTCCAAAAGGTTTTACTAAAAAAGAAATTAGAAATAGATAATTTAATTTTTTATATATAACTATACAAGTAAAAGATAATAATTGATTTCTTTTTAATTTATAAAAAAAAGCATAAAATGAGATGATTTAATTTTTTGAATTATCATTATAAAAGTAAAAAATAATAACATTCACCCAAAGAGTTCCATAAAGACTTTATTATACCTACCTCTGACAGCATATATAGCAATTGATTGGCAAGTCGAAGGTCATTGACCTTAACCAAAATTTTCTAAATTTTTAAAGTTATGATAATGTTCAAACAAAACTTTTATATTAAATTGAATTTTTGGAAAATAAAAAAATAATTTTGAAATTT
>JASDQU010240492.1:105007-116791 GCA_032191745.1 Picea mariana | reverse complement strand
TGTATTGCTCATCTTTGTCTCTACATACATTTGATGGGCAGCTATGAATGCTTTGACTTCAATGTGTTTAATGCTCTGAGTTGTTATACCTCATGGCATTTAATGTTGTTGCTACCAAATTCGCAACCCTATACTCGTTCATGGGAAGTTAGAGTCCTTTCTAAATTAACAAAGTGATAAATATGGATGGAGATTGTGGATGACCTCGCCATTTTTTATGGAGGCTAAATTAGTCGACCCATCTTCCATTGCTGGATAAGTTTGACCAACAACTTAGCTAGAAATATAAACCAAAATTAAAAACTACTACCATACCCATTACCTAAAAGGTAGTGGTTTTTTAATCCTTTATATATGTTGCTACTAAATATTTTTAGGGTTATAAGCTTACTTTTTCCAATAGGAAAATTTCCCATTTATATATTATATATAAAGTTGTGCTCTCAAAAAATAGAGTAGTTACAATACAATCACTTCTATGAAGAGAACTATGATGAAACTTTCTCCATTGGCAGTGTTTCAACCAGCCTGAAGAGGAAGTTCATATATGAAGCAATACATCGTTTCAAGTCAAAGAGAGTTAGAGGAAGTCCAGGGGAGGCATCTCGAATATAAGGTATATTTCATATGACTGCGATCAGTAAATGAAATCTAACTTTCATTGCAAGAAAGTTTGTTGTGGATATTGGATTGTAGACTGATCTTAGAGCAGGGATAGAGTTAGAGGCAGCCTCTTGTGTCCATCTATCCATAAGCTATATGAGATGTGGCCCACTCTTTTCTGGAGTGCTTCCTTTGAGAGATAATCGACAGATTTGTTGTGTTCTCGATGTGTATGGATATAGCTAAGCTTCTTGAAAGTGAGCTATAAATTCCTAATTCTGTCTTTCCAAGCAAGAAGGGAGACAACTTGGAGGTCACCCCTATTTCTCAGCCACTCTATGACAATGTTGGAGTCCCCGACAACTTGGAGGACATCTATGTGGAGTCTAGAGGCCAGAAAAAGTGTGGCCCAGACACCCAAGAGTTATGCTCTGGTGTTGGTGCCTGGGCCACAGTTGTAAGTCCATTTAAATAAAGTGTTCTGTGAAAGTTTTATTAAGCCTCCAGCTCCACTATGAGTGTCGTTTGCAGTTGATGCGCCATCAAACCAGCCTGTAGGGATATCTTCAAGCGTTGGCTTCTGTTTGATGTGAAGTGGCATTGGCTTGTTTGTGTGTGTTTCAATCCAGGAAAAGTATAGGCCAAGTGTTTTGTGGGCCGTTGCGCTTGTTGAAGGAAAAGCATTTAAAAAAATAGTTAAGTTTCTTTCTAACCAGATAGTCCAACAGATGAATGGTGGAAGATGTCTGTGCTTTTTCTCTAATTGAGTCCACGAATCAAAACAAACTGCAAGAGTATTTTCGTTCCAGGTGGAATGAAGTTTAAGTGCCAAGGTTGTAGTTTTTGAGACCTGCTTGAAGAAGGTACACTTCATGAAGAGGTGATCAATCGATTCTGAATCGATTTTGCAGAGATGGCAGTAGCTTGGACTCGTCCATCCCTTTCTCAAGAGGTTATCCCACGTGTTTGTTTTGTTTTCTATGAGCAGCTAGGTGAAATACTTAATTTTTGGCGAAATGTTCCAAGCCCAAAACCCATGTTTCTAGCCTCTGTGTTTTGTGGTCCAATGCAAATTTGAGATCGTTGCGTAGACGTTTTGTGCTATGAGATTTCCTGAGCAGTCGCCCCCTGTCCAATGTGGGTGATCTTCCGTGGAGGTTAGATGTATGCCAAGTTGTGTAAGAGCCAGGAAGAAGTTTTCCCAATCGCGGGCAGCGTCATCTGAGAGACCAAGAGAGGTGTTGGAGATCAAATAGTCAGGTTGAGCATTCGATCTACAGGAGGCTCATATTTGAGAGAGGTACGAGATATGCTTTGAATTCAAGTGTGTTATCAGTTGTAGAGTGAACCTGACGAAAGCATTCATCCCCAGAATGCAGTCATGGCTGAGATCAATTATGTGCCCTAAGCCAAGACACCAGCAGAGCCAAGATGTGATCAATCTTTTAGCTCTCTTAACATCTAAGTGTATAGAAATGACAATGACCTCAATTAAAATACATTTCTTAAACAAATGTGAACTATCCAATAGATATACTATTTATATTATTTGAAGAATTAGTTAAAAAAGACAAAACATTGTTTCCATCTTTACAACACAATCATCTTTAAAAAAAAAAAAAATTTATCTTAAAAAAAAAAAAAGTTAGATTCCTTCGGTCAATGTCTTTCTTTTTATCAACTTCCACTATACAATGAGGGGAGCATTTTCGATATATTCCCCATAAGGCCCAAGCATGGACTACAATACGTCATTGGTGAATAATTGTACACAATAATGAGAATCCAATGAAAAAAATTGTAAAATTTGGTGATGTAAAACATAATAATATGAGTTGTTTGCTATGTTGTTAGGGATCCATTTAAAAGAAAACCTTATATATGTAGTTTGGGTAGTTAGGAGACTTGGTAAGCCTAAGACTTTGTTAACCCTAAGAAATGTCTCTATTATTCTTTATTTTCAAAAACTCATTGTGAATTTCAAGTTTTAAGTAAACCTTAAATTGTAATACAACATTATTTATTTAATTATAAATATATGTAGTTTGGGTAGTTAGGAGACTTGGTAAGCCTAAGACTTTGTTAACCCTAAGAAATGTCTCTATTATTCTTTATTTTCAAAAACTCATTGTGAATTTCAAGTTTTAAGTAAACCTTAAATTGTAATACAACATTATTTATTTAATTATAAATATATAATAGTATTATTTCATTTTTCATGTTAAAATTAATTAAGTAATATTAGATCTTACAACAACATTATTTATTTAATTATAAATATATTATATTATTTATTTATTTTGGTGTTAAAAATAATTAAGTAAAATTAAATCATTTTGACTTCAAATTTTAATATAACAACATTATTTATTTAATTATAATTATATAATATTATTATGGTTATTTTTTAGGAGAAAATCAATTAGGTAAAGGTGATATTAGATAACTTAGACATTTTCTTGCTTAAAAGTCTAAAATAATATATGTGTTCTACTTCAATCATACTTTGGAGTGTTATGAATAGGGGTGATATGCCACATATTTTATTCATTAATTTATCTTAAAAAGGTTTTGAAGAATTCAATTTACAGTTGTTACATTGTCAATAGTTATTAACACTTAGATCTGTCCAACTCTACTTCAACTTTTAAAAGCACGTAGTAACCATAGTCACTTGTCTTTTTCTTTTAGGTTACGCATAAGTAATACATACAAGTTTCAAGTGTTTCATAATTACCTTAGATTTTCACTTTGCATTACACTTACCTACTGTTGAAGATGTAATCTTTTGTGGTTACGTTACTTGTAACAGTAATGTACATATGAAGCATCATAGGTGATAGGAAGAGTCATACGTTGGAGAAGACCAACGGTTGCATCTTTGTGTATTTATTGAGCTTCATACTAATGGAATAATCATCCCATGGAGTTACAATTCATGCCCAGTCTTGGCCTAATGATGGTATCAGAGTCAACATTAACTCCACGATTTCTCCCAACGTTTCCTTTCCCCTAGGGTGAAAAAAACATCGCTTTCCTGCCTAATCGATTCTTTGGTCTCTTCTCAGTTTGCCTAACCAATTCTCTGGTCTATTCTCAATCTGCCTCAGCTCTGTCCATCATTCTGCTAGTTTGTGCTCTATCATGACCAACATTCTACAAACCCTAACCCTAAATCGTTGGTATCACACGAATCTCCTGACTCTCTCATACTCATTCCCATCAAATGGAACCTTATTCTATTCTCTCTCATTGTTGGTACATACATATTCTCAGATTGACGTTCTTTCATAATGATAGCTATGTCCATTCGATAGAAGATTCGAGTAGTAAATTTGTTGGCGATCATATACATTCCAAACCACATTCCGATACAGTTTCAAGATTAGCAGAGTCGATAGCCATTACAGTCGATCATTTATCGTTCACTCGGAGCCGGCCTCTTGTATGAGTTGCCTCGTAACTCCACTTGATCGTGCGCAATTCATAACAAATCCTTGTCCTCATAGATCGTAACAAATCATCGTCCTTGTAGCTCGTAATGGTCCTCGTTCCATTGCATAAAACAATATATTCTATTTTTTGTTGTTTATGAGCATTTATGAGGAGAATCCTTTGTTTCATGTGAAATGACTTATATTTACCCAATATATGAAATTTCCTCTTTTGTGATTCGATTTGGAGGAAACATTCAAAATCCATGCATAAAATCTGTAGATCTATAAGGGTTGAGGTTCTTTATGAGTAATAAGGTTGCATTGATAATTGTTTTGAAGACCGAAGTTATTCTTAGGCACTAGTGGCATTGTTGTGTGTAATTCTTTTGCACACTAGTTGCATTTATTAAAGGCCCAAGACACCTTGAAATACCTCATTTTAAACTGGTTTGAGACCCTAATCAATGCAATTCGAGTGGTCAAAATTAGGTGTGAGCGCCTTCACTGAAATTGGTGCAACTTCAAGCACCTATAGATCGAGGGTTCTGCGATTTTTTTTTTGAGTTTGGTGTGCAAGAAGGCAGAAGACAATGCATTCTATCATATCCATTGTCGACGTGGTGTTGACCGGCAAGGAGAATTATAGAGAATGGTACATGAATATCAAGA
The DNA here is from genome assembly GCA_032191745.1 of Picea mariana. Taxonomy (NCBI): domain Eukaryota; kingdom Viridiplantae; phylum Streptophyta; class Pinopsida; order Pinales; family Pinaceae; genus Picea; species Picea mariana. The sequence goes on along the minus strand of JASDQU010240492.1, from coordinate 112,082 downwards.
GCACACTGATCTTCAATGATCTATGGAAAGGCATTTGTGAAGCACCAATAGTCCCTCAAAGCAGTAAAATCATTGAAGAAGAAGTGAAATCTAAAGAACAAGCCTTAGAATTAAAGACGAAGAGTGGCAGAACTGGTAGAAAACTAGCCATTCTGACCTCAAACAAAGAATGTGAAATATGAGAAGACAAAGACTAGAAGGCATATGTTGTGATTTATGCTACAGTAAGTAAGGAGGTGAGTCATCATATTGCTTCCATTAGTGATTCATATGATGTCTTGAAAATATTGAATGAATTGTATGACACACATTTTGAACTAGCATTCATACAACTAATTTTGAAGCTCTTCAACTTAGATTTGAAGAAGGATGGCCCTATGGCTTTAGCTTCAGAAATCAAATCCATAATGCATGACATTGAAGCCAATGGAGTGAAGATTGATCTCCCTCTCACAGCCTTCATTAAGGCCCTCTACCCTACATATTCTCACTACCTTGAATCGTTGCAAGCAAGTGGTCAAATGAAATCCATTACATTTGACAAGTTGGTGGAGAAAGTTGTAGAACGTGAGAAAGCCTTTGGAAAGAAGTCAAATCCTTCAATTGGTGAGACCGTTAACCTTGAATAGAAAGACACGAGTAAACAACATGATTCTTCCAGGGGAGAAAGCAACAGAAGAGGACGTGGACCTGGAAGAAAGAGTTTCAGAGGCAGGGGGTAGAAACAACCAAGGTGGCAGAACCAATCTTCATTGTACCCATTGCAAAAAGAATGGTTCACATGATGCAGATGACTGCATAGTTTCATGGGATAAGATCAAAGAAGACAGACAACATAAGAAAGAGGACAAAGGTAAACATTCAGAACCAACAAAAGGTAATCCACCTGAATCTTCTCATTACATTGTTTCTCACTGCAATATAGGAGTAACAAAAGATTTACTTAACACTACATAAAGTCCTTAGAAAGCTGCATGTCTTGTTGATACAGGCGCAACCTCTCACATGACATTCAAAAAATATTTTTTTTAAGACTTCAATGACAATGTAGATGGAATATTGTATTTTGCAGACAAGTCTAATCTTAAACCCTCAGGAATGGGCACCATCAGACTCAAGTTGCATGGATTCTCAGATTTTCTTCTGCATAATGTACTATATCTTCTTGAGATGAAAAGGAGCTTGTTGTCCCTTGTGCACATCAGACAACAATGCCACTATGCTCATATGATTGGTGGCAATGTTGAAATACAAAGGGATTCTAATAACATGCTTGTTATGATCGAAATGAAAAATGGAATATTGTTGAAGCCGAATGTAACATCTACCCATACACACAATGTTGCATACCTCTTTGATCACGGTGAAGGTATAATGTCATCTAGTCTTTTGTGGCATGCTATATTTGGTCATATCAATTATGACAGCCTTTGTTTATTGAGAAAGAATGGTGTTTTTGGTCTACCTACTATTCCTAGAAAAATGAAACAATGTGATGCTTGTATCCTTGGAAAGCATAGAAAACAACCATTCCATTATTTTACTTCTAGAGCATGTAGAAAACTTGAATTGATTCATTCTTATATGTGCAACTCTTTGCATGTTCCTTTTGCAAATGGAAATAAATATAATGTTTTTTATTAATGATTACACCAGGATGTGTTGGGTGTACTTGTTGAAAGATAAATCACAAGCTTTTGAAACATTTAAAAATTTCCATGTATGGATTCAAAATGAAGCTCAATCTTGTATCAGCTCTCTTCACATTGATAATAGAAAAGAATATACATCTACTGAATTTTAAAGTTACCTTCGCCAACATGGGATCAAACATCAAACAAAAGTTCCATACAATCCTCAACAAAACAGTGTAGTTGAATGCATGAACATAGCACTCCTAAATATGGTTCGTTCCATGATGTTTTTCAAGAATGATAAATTGACGTTTTGGGATGATGCATTTCTATGTGCAGTTTGTGTCAAAAACAGGTGTCCATCTAATGCTATAAAAAACAAGACTCCATATGAAATGTGGTATGGTCACATTCCTTCGGTGAGGCATCTTAGGGTCTTTGGTTCCACCTGTTATGCCTTGATTCCTAAGGAACAAAGAAGCGAGCTTGATGCAAGGAGTCAGAAGTGTATCTTCTTGGGTTACTCAAATACCACCAAGGGGTATCATCTTTATAATGAGAAAGACAATAATTTCATCCTTTCTGGAGATGTGTTCTTTCTTGAATCCACCAAGAAAGATGAAAGCGTTGAGATGTCACTTGATCATCTAGACAGATTCACTCATGTAAATACATATCATGAATTTGATGATGCGATTCCACATCTTGAAGGGGGGATCCCTATCTTGGGTTAATATTTGGAATCTCATTTTGAAGCACCATCTTCCCCTCATGAAGAAGTTCATGCCACTTCATTAGAACCTGAGGTTCAGTTGGATGATGTGATCGAGAGGATTGAAAATTTGAGGCTTGATGAGAACTCAATACCATCTCAATCAACTGAGCAACCTGGACCATCTCAGAAAGGTCCACCAAAATGGCTCACAAAAACACTTGAATGTGTTCATCTTAATGAGATCGGAAAGAAAGGAACCAAATTGTCCTCAAAACAAGATGGTGGTAATGTAGATAACTCAAACTCAGGTGATGCAGATGACATGTATGTTTCATATGATTGTGAGTTGAAGTTATCTACTAACCATGAACCAACTTCATTTAAATAATCCACTTCTCATGATGAATGGAAAGAAGCCACACATAAGGAATATGATGCTCTCATCAAGAATGGGACATGGAAGTTGGTGGATCCTCCATTTAGAACCAAATCGATTGGTTGCAAGTGGGTATTCAAGAAAAAGTACAGATCATATGGCTCACTTGACAAGAACAAAGAAAGGCTCATGGAAAAAGGATTTGCACATAAAGAAGGTGTTGATTGTGAGGAGACTTTTTCCCCCATAATAAAATGGGCTACCATATGCACTCTATTTTCCATGGCAGGACAAAATGGATGGAAAATTCATCAAATGGATGTGAAGAATGCTTTCTTGAATGAAGAATTGAAAGAGAATGTGTTCATGTCTCAACCAGAAGGTTTTTTTGTGAAGGGACAAGAACATAAGGTATGCAAGCTCATCAAATCCTTATATGGCTTGAAACAAGCACTACGAGCTTGGTATGAAAAGTTAACTGAGCATATTTTGAAATTAAATTTCAAGCATTTCAATCTTGACGATGCAAATTTGTTTGTCAAGAAAGTTGGAAAATTTGTTTTGTATATTGTAGTATATGTAGATGATTTGTTCATAATAGGGAACAATGAGAACTACATTGCATCCATAAAGAAAGAGTTGAAGAAAGGATTTAAAATGATAGATTTGGGACATCTTCACTACTATTTGGGAATTGAGGTGATTCAAAATCCAAGGTACATATTCATCTCCCAGAAGAAGTACAATGGAGAACTTTTGAACAATTTGTTGTGTATCTTGTAGTATATGTAGATGATTTGTTCATAACAGGGAACAATGAGAACTACATTGCATCCATAAAGAAAGAGTTGAAGAAAGGCTTCAAAATGATAGATTTGGGACATCTTCACTACTATTTGGTCATTGAGGTCATTCAAAATCCAAGGTACATATTCATCTCCCAGAAGAAGTAAAATGGAGAAATTTTGAACAAGTTTGGCATGGCTAAGTGCAATCCTATTTCTACTCCAATGGAACAGAATTTGAAACTCACATAAAAAGAAGGGAATGGATTTGAGGATGCGACCAAGTATAGATAGCTTGTGGGAAGCCTTATCTATCTTACTACCACTAGACCATACATTTCATTTATTGTTGGGATACTTTCCAAGTTCATGCAAAGGCCTTGTGAAAGACATTGGTCTGCTGCAAAAAGAGTTATGAAATACCTGAATGGAACTCAATATTTTGGACTCATGTACTCTAAGGTAGATGACTTCAACTTGATAGGATATTCTGATTCATACTTTGATGGGGATGAGGAAAATGGAATATCAACTCCATGCTATCTCATGAGTCTTGGATCATCAACTGTGTCCTGGAGATCACACAAATAATCAGTTCCAGAAGATTCCAAAATAGAGGCAAAGCATGTGGAAACTACAAAAGCAACAAAGGAGATTGTGTGGCTCAAGAAAATACTTGAAGATTTGCAAGAGAAATAAGTGAATTATACTCCTCTACTAGTTGACAATACTTCTACAATCAAGTTGGCCAAGAATCCTAGATTCCATGATATAACAAAGCACATCAACACAAGGTATCACCTGATTCGATATCATGTAGAGGCAAAGACTATTCACTTTAGACAGTGTTCCACAAATGAGCAAATTGTAGACATATTCACTAAGGCGCTTGGAAGAGGAAAATTGAGAAGTTCAGAATGATGCATGGACTCACACACACCCCTTTGGATTAGGGGGAGGAATGTTGGACACATAATCCGTTGTGGTTGCGTTACTTGTAACAATAATGTACATATGGAGTGTCATAGGTGATAAGAGTCATACGTTGGAGAAGACCATTGGTTGCATCTTTGTATATTTATTGAGCTTAATACTAATGGAGTAATCATCCCGTGGAGTTACAATTCCTGCCCACTCCTTGCATGACACCTACTACATTAGAATATTTCTAAAAGGCAGGTATAAGCAGCTTTGTTGCTAATTTGACTTGTTAATAAAGAGATTAAAAATAAATTATTTAATTTATAATTATCATTATAAAAATAAAAAGTTTAATTCTAAACCATTATTATATACATATTTATTTTTACACCACAATTAGTGGATAGGTTGAAGTTGAGGATGAGATTACATGTTCAAACATATTTATATAGTTTGTGTTTTTTATGTTGTATTCATAATATATTTATATCATTTTATAATAATAATAATCTAATTTTTAAGGCCACAACCAAGCCAAACATCAAATTGGTATATGAGACCCTCTTCTTTGTGGGATGATTAAATTGGTGTATGATACCTCCTTGTTTGTGGGACAAGGGACCCCCTTCGCACATCAATTTGATTGCTAAATTCTAAGGAGGTATAAATACCCTACCCCCCTTTGGATTTGAACTCGTAACCTCCTAAGAGGAAACACATATTCTTAACCATTAGGCATATTTTACTTAATTGTACTCCTTAATAACATTGACGTAAATGTACATTTTTATTATTACACAAATGGATAATGAAGATGAAAAATATAATCATGTGAACCATTAAAACAAAGCATTGATTGAATTGAGAAAACACACACACGGTGGAGCTTTGCAGTTATGGAGCGAACTTCCCGCACGTGGTTGCGGTTTCTTTTGTCCCTCTCCTTCACCTGCGGTTAAACTCCGCTCCTTCCTGTTCCCGGTCTGACCCTTCCCCCCTCCCCTTCCTCGACGGTCTACCCCTTCCCTCCCGACCATGGAAGACCTCCTGGTCACTGCGCATTTCACTGACGGGATGGAGACAGTTATGACAGACGTCGTGGCAGCAGATTTCTTGGAAGATGGAGGACCACCCATACAGCTGGAAAACTTTGGTGACTTCCTTTCCGCTCCTCCCCAGGCCAAACCCTTTTCCTCCCCGCTACCCACTCTTCTAGATGGACTGTTGTTCAGAGATTTTCCAGAACCGTGGGTGACCAAGCCCACAAGCACTCCTGCCTATGCTCTGCCCCCGCTAAGTCCGCCTCAAGCTACTAACCTAGAGTGGGTAAAATCTATAACAGGAGGTCTCACTTCTCCGAAACTCACCTGCCTGGGCCACCCCTCCAGCGAAGGTACCGACCCCCTGGTCTCTTCTGAGTCAGGACCATCTATGGTCCCTTTCTCCTCTTGCAAGGGCTTTATCTCTGCTTGACTGGTGCTTGATGAGTATAGTGGCTTTGAACAATCTTTCTCCACCAGAGAACACACAAAGAAGCACTTAAATACTTCTAAAGGAGTTGTTAGAGACATAGAAACAAGGCCTAGGTTGAAAAGGAAAAGCTTAAAGAACAAAAGGAAAATTGGAAACCTAGCTCTTGGTGAAGACGTGGAGTTTAGCTAGGTCACACTTATGGAAATCCAAACAATTGTTGGGAGAGTGAATGGCAGGGTCTTCATGGTAAAAACCATCTGAGATTGGATGCATGATGCTTGGCAGGCTGAGCTCGGATACTCACCGAAACTAGTGGAATTAAACAGGAAACGGTATGCCTTCACCTTCCAGAACAGTGAACACTCCAAATGGGTACTAAGTAAAGCTTGGAGTATCAACAACTCTTCGATGCTTCTCAAACCATGGAATCCGCTTTTTGATGCAAGTACATAATGCCTTGACAAAATCTCGGTCTGGGTAAGACTACCAACACTTCCTTTCCATCTATGGTCTTTTGAGTACTTCAAAAAAATTGGGAATTTCTTAGGAGATTTATTGGATGCGGATATGACATATGAAGAAACAAAATAAAGGAAGGTTGCAAGAATTCTGTTTAATTTGAATGTTAGGGAAGGTTTGGGGGAAGAGATGGATCTCACCTGGGGAGACTACACATATGCCCAAAAATTGGACTATGAGAACATTCCTTTTAGATGTTGAAGATGTCATCAGTATGGACATCTGATTAAAAATTGCAAGCTCCCTCTAAGAACCAGAGGAATGGTATATGGGAGGAATAAAGATTCACAGAATAATGTTGGCTCTTTGGTTTCTGATCCTTACTTACAAAAGGAGTAGGGTTGTCAAACAGAATGCCTCACCGAAGTTTTGGTCGAATATTTGGTCCAACCCTGTACAGAGCTGGCTACCATGTGCCCGATCCAGCAAGTTCCATTCCAGACAGAAGACTCTTCCTTCCTGGTCACGGGTACCTCCTCCAACCTTGCCCCCTCTATTACTATTTTAATAAATAATTTGTCTATTAAAAGTACTGAGTGGTTTCTCTCACCATCCCTTCCCCTGTTCCCTCCCTTGTTTTCTCTTCAACCCCCCTTTCCACCTCCTTCCTTTCCCCCTCGTTGCCTATCCCTTTCCCTGACCTCCTCTTCCT
>JASDQU010240492.1:80606-105001 GCA_032191745.1 Picea mariana | reverse complement strand
ACCCCTGCCTCTGATGAGTCCACTACCTCTTTGAAAAACACCTCCACAAGAAGATACTTCTTAAGATCACGGAACAAAGAACACATAGGAGGTTTAGCATTGGACCCAACTCCAGCAGAAAAAACTGGCAGAGGCAGGAAATCTTTCTTCTCAAAAGCACAGAAGAGAGCCAGAATTGACTTATTTGCAGGGAAACAGGTCTCTATTGAAAGGGCGCTTAGAGCAAGGTGAACCCTGGGAAAGGGGCCTTGATGAAGTGTTGTTCCTTCAATTATAGGGGTTTGGTTGGTCCCCTCAAAAAACCAACCTTAAAAAGGATGATTCTCACAGAACATCCAGATGTACTTCTCCTTCAAGAAACCTTGGGGGAAGGGGCGGAAGTTGAAAACAGACTCTCTTTGCTTTTACCAGAATGGATCTTCATTACCTTGGACTCTATTGGGAGATCTGGAGGACTATCTATCAGATGGAATTGTCGCACTATAAAAGTCCTTAACCATTGGGGTTTTGAATCTGGACTTGGGATCACAGTCCTCTCAAAAGAACTTAAAGACCCCCTCAATATTGTAAACATCTATGGCCCCTGTCACAACATAGGCCCTTACTGGGACGTTGTCTTCAACAAGTCCTTCCTAAAATAAAAACACTTAATCCAGGGAGGAGACTTAAATTTATCTTTAGGCATTAAAGAAGTTTGGGTATCCCATGCGAGATCATACTCCCTCTCGACCTACTTTACACAAAAACTGGATGAACACAATCTTCTGGATATTGAGCCGGTTAAATTCAAACCAACTTGGAGAAACAACAGAGTGGGAGAAGATAGCATTGCAAAAGACTGGATCGTTTTTTGATAAAGGATACACTTCTTGGAAAATCCTTTCAATTGAAACAATGGATAGGACACGGGGGAATCTCGAATCATTACCCAATTTTCCTTGAACTAAGAACTGGATTGGATAAGCCACCCAGTCCTTTCAAATTCAATAGAACCTGGCTCAGTGATGAAACTTTTTTAAAGTTGGTTAAGGAAAATTGGCAATACTATAACCCAGGAAGCAATGAGACGATAGGTATACACTTTTTAAAAAGCCTACACATTATTAACGAGAAGACGAAGACCTGGGCACATCAGAAACTCCTAAAAGAGGATTTGGAATTGAAGGAACTAGAATCAAAATTAAACCTTATTTCGGAAGATCAGGGTGGAGGATTTGATACAACAAATGCCAAACTAAGTCTGCTAAAATTGGAAGAAAGGAGAAACATACTACTAAAGGAAAAAGAAGATACATGGAGATTAAAAAGCATATCCACCTGGCTGAAGAGTGGAGATGAGAACACAAAATTATTCCAAGCATATGCAAAAGGCAGAAGGTGCATAAACTCAATCTGGCAGTTAAAGGATCAAGATGGAAAAAAGGAACATACCTTTGAAGGAATGGCAAAAATTGGAAAAAAGTTCTTCCAGGATCTCTACAAAGCAGAAAACAAGGCCACTATTGAAGAAGTGATTCGAATGGTACAATACTTTCTGAGCTTTACTAGTGAGGAAGATAATAGAATGCTTATGAAAAAGGTAACACTAGAAGAACTTAAGGATGTATTGAATAGTTTTCAAAAGGACAAAAGCCCAGGACCCTATGGATGGACAATTGAGTTCTTCCTGAGCTTCTTTGATTCTATTGGACAAGATATACTTAGCCTAGTTGAAGAGATAAGGCATACTGGACAAATGCCTTTAAGTTTAAACTCAACTTTTCTTGCCCTTATTCCAAAGAAGGACAATTCAGACACCCTGAATGACTTCAGACCTATATCCCTGTGCAATTGCATCTACAAGATCATCTCCAAAGTCATAGCCAGATGACTTAAGACTATACTTTCTGACAAAATCTCCTTGGAACAATTTGGATTCCTAGAGGGAAGGTAGATACATGAAGCAATTGGAGTGGCACAGGAAGCCCTACACAACATAAAGACCAAGAAGCTAAAGAGTGATGTTCTTAAAATCGATCTTTCCAAAGCCTATGACAGGGTAAGTTGGCTCTATTTACGATTTCTTTTAGCACATTTAGGCTTTACAGTTCCATTTATCAGATGGATCATGTGTTGTATTACAACTGTAACTTTCTCAGTCCTCATAAATGGGTCATCCACAGACTTTTTTAGATCTGAAAGAGGCTTAAGACAAGGCTGTCCACTTTCCCCTCTTATGTTTCTTCTTGTTGTTGAAGGATTAAGCAGGGCTTTAGTAGCAGAAAAACGATCTGGGTCTTTTCCAGGCATCAATATTTCCAATACTCTTCATGTAACCCACCTTCTCTTTGTAGACGACATCCTTGTCTTCTCTGCAGGAACTAGAGAGGAAGCTGACAATCTAAATAACACTCTGAAACTCTTCTCCAAAGCTACAGGAATGATAATAAATGAAGGAAAATCTACTCTTACCACCTTTTGTCTCTCAGAAATGGAAAAAAGTCGATACAAACTTCTCTTCCCTTTTGAAGAGACAATGATTGATGAAGGACTCAAGTACTTGGGATTCACTTTGAAACCAAATGATTACAGAAAGGAGGATTGGTCTTGGATATTGAAGAATTAGAAAAAAGGTTATGTTCTTGGAGCCACAAATGGCTTTCCAGAGCTGGCATATTAGTACTAGTAAAATTAGTTTTGGAAGCCATCCCAGTCTTTTAGATGTCTCTATCTTGGGTCCCAAAAGGAACTTTGGAGGCAACTAGAAAAATCTCTTTCAGATTTATGTGGAGTGGAAAGAAAGATACAAATGTGACTCCTTGGGTAAGATGGAAAAGGATTGCAGTCCCAAAATCTTTAGGTAGTTGGGGCCTAAAAAATATCCATGTTTTCTCCAAAGCCTTAGCTGCTAAAGGGGGTTGGCACCTTCTTTCTACAAATAGTCTCTGGACAAAGGTTGTCATCAAAAAATACATTGAACCAGACACCCTGGAGTCTTGGATCAGAATAACTTAGAAAACTCTCAGAGGTGCCGCAACAATTTGGAAGGCAGTGATAAAATCTTTCCCTATAATAGAAGGTGGTCTTGCTTGGAAGGTAGGAAACAGACTCCGAGTAATGCTAGGGACTGATTCTTGGATAGGAAACAAAGGAAAACACTTACTCTCAGATCAGCTACTAGCCACTTTAAAGCAAAAAGGATTGAACTCCTTAAACTCACTTGTTGACTAGCCCTCCACTACCCTTTGGGATCAAGGGTGGAAAACTGCCTCTACTCTTAATTTAAACACTGATGATTCAAAAGAATTGGAGAATTATCGAAATGCCCTTTTTCGTTCACAAATCAGGATAAGAGAACAAGAAGACGAACTGGTCTGGGACAAAAATGAGTCTGGTATCTACACTCCAAAGGAAGGTTAATGCAAGAACTCTCAGAAGTTGAACCAGTCTGGTGGTGGAAAAAGATTTGGAAGATCAATGGTCCTGCCAAGGAAAAACTCTTCTAGTGGTGTGTGCTTTCAAATAAAGCCCCAACTTGGGTTATTTTACAAAAACGAAAATTTTCCGGACCAAGCAGATGCCCATTGTGCAAGACAGAGAGAGAAATGACACAACGTCTCTTTCTTGAATGCACTTATCAAAAATTGGTTTGGGCAAGAGTTTCATGCACTCTGAAATTCCCTTTTTAGTGGGAAGGCCACATCTTGGAACAAGCCTGGAAGAACTGGTGGGAAAACTCCTCTTACAAAACTTATAGATTACTCCCTTTATTGATCACTTAAGGAGTAGAGGCGACTATTTCTCATGAGAAAACCTCACTAAACAGTCTGTCAATTTTATCTACCTTTCCTTCAAAAGAAAGAACAAAGAACAGAGTAATAAAAGAAGTATACATAGAAAAATCCACACCTTGGGGATTTTTTGACGGAGCTTCCCAACACTATACATATGGAGGAGGAGGCTTACTATACTTCTCAGACACACACTACTTCACTTTATCTTCTGGATTGGGAAATGGAACTAATAATTGTGTGGAATTAATGAGCCTCAAACTTCTCATGGTTTTGACCCTTGAAAAAGACTGCAAAAATTTATCAGTTTTTGGAGACTCAAAAAATGCAATAAACTGGATAAATGGAACTCAAAGATGAAATAATATCAGACTTGATAATATTGTGGAAGACATAAAATCACTGCAGAAATTTTTTGACTTCTTTTCCTGTCAACACGTCTACAGGGAAAGGAATAAAGAAATGGACAGGGCTTCGAAAAAGGGCAGATACATGGAGATAGGCCACTGGAAGATCACAAAGTCCATAAACGAACAAGCACAGGAACAACAGAGAATTTTTTTGTAAATGAATGTAAACTCTAAAATTTCTACAAGATTTTGGATACAAAATCTATGAAGGATACTATGCAAACTGAGAACTATACTTAGTACACTGCAACATTACAGATTTTTTGGGAATGACTATGTAAAATCCCATGGGATGAAGAAGAAAGAACCACTCGATCTGAAGTACGTAGACATACTATATCACAAGAATACACCATAAGGTGTATCTACAAAATGTAATTTTGATTATCATAATGAAAATTACGCTTTTTCTGGGGAAAAACACACACACACACACACAAGTTAATATTTTTTTAAGCAATAAAATTCATCTTTAAAGCCAACCCCGAAATATGTATCCTATATTACACATTAGCTTTATCTTCACAAACTCATTTCTATTGTAGTGTGTTAGTCAACCAGAATAAACAACAACAAGTGTTATTGTAGTAGCCATGTCCCTGTCGTGAATTGTCATGAATGTATTTTGATATTAGATATTTATTCAAGTGTTCCTAACTTTTATTTTACCTTCAACCTAATGCAATACCCAATTTTGGATATTCATTCCCAGTTGACCTAATAGCATGCCCATATTTTTATATTCATCCTTGGCATAGTCTAATAATCTAATCGATGTGTCAATCAGAGTTTCATATTTAATCAATCTTGGAAATATAATTGTCAGGTTTCTAGTAGTATACCAATCTATAAATTTACACACTTTGTCTCATTGATACCCAACTATGGATTTCCATCCCCAGTCTGTATAATACGCCCATCTCATAATATAAGCATATACCCATTTATGATTATTCATTCTTACTCAAGGTTGGATACCTATGTATGAATATCTATCCTTTTCTTAATACCATTCCCATTTGTGAGTATCCATCATTGGCCTAATACCATAGCCATATGTGAATTTCTATCCATGGCCCAATGCCCCAACCATCTATTTCCAATTGTCATAATAACATGGGTGGATGCTACATATGGGTTTGCTAAGCAAGGTTTCATATGCAATAAGCTTTTGTGATTATGATTATCTATGCTTTGCATAAAGTATTGTTATACGTAAGTATGCATAACATTGTTCTTTTGCCCGATGTCACTATTTATGAAGGTGGTGCGTTGAAATCTGAAGTTTAGGGTGGAATATTGCAAACATGTATTTTAGTTTATTTCATACTTTCGATTGGAAACTTTTTTCTTGCAGTTCTCTCTCTGTGTATGAGGTATTTTATTGAGGCCCAATTATGGCCTATGATTTATGCTTTGGTTTTGTAATTTTTATGAAGTCCAAATTTAGGCATTTCACTATTATTTTACTATAATTTATGTTCTTGATGTTAAGAATGATAGGATGTAGAGGGTATAGTGGTAAGGATGACTTTGTTGATATGCTCGATGAATCTTTAGTGCTACCACATGAAAGCAATTAAGCACTCTCCGAGCCACTACAAGGGAAAGAGTATCAAAGGGTGTTTATTTTGAAATTGGAAAGCTCAGGGGTGAAATGTAGCTCCATTGTAATTAGTTATCAATGTCTTCAATTATGGTTTGGGAAGTTTGAAAAAATAATTTGAACAATTTAAAAGGTCTATTAAAATAATTTTCATAGTCACAGAGATATAGTTTTCGTATATTGGTCCAAACTCAATCTTCTTATAGCAACATGGCATGACCTCCATACTCTTGGAATTATTTCACAATGGGCATGCTAATTTGTTTGCAGTTGTGTTTATTTCACAGTAGGATATTTATATAATTCGTAACATTTTAAGGCATAAATAATATTTTAAATTATGGAACCTTGTTCCCAACTCTCATATGATTTTGGGAATGTTGCAATCCATGTTGGTTTTCATGTTATGTTACTCTTTCTTTTTTCGGATCTTATAACAAAAGTCTAGTATTACGTGGTCCATATACATTGCAATGGTCTTTTTGTTGATGTATAAGTTTGGCATTTGTAAATCTATGAAGTCGAGAGTGAAAAGATTTGTATCCATTTTGTTGGTTCTCATTTTTATTTTCTATTAAAGGTAGTGCTATCAAAGATAAATGAATGGGTATTCTGATATTTTATTCCATTCAGTTGGTTCGCATGTTGTCACTACAATGAATATTCTTATGGTCCTTTTGTTGTGAAGTTAATATTTACTTGTTACTTTTAGAGCGGATCAGAGCATAACAAGTAATGTTAATCAATGCAATTATAACAACAAAAGTAGCAAATCTAGTCACACAATTGGAATGGTATTCTATGTAGTTTCTGTTAGAATATAATGGATGTGCTCATTTTACCATTGATAATATCTCTATTGTCACCCAACCATAGGTCGAAGCCACCCTACGAGCACCTTAACCTTGATAGAGAAACACTCCAGAAGAAAACCCTAGGCTGGATAGACGAACAAAGGGTAGTGCACCTTTCCCCAAGGATAGAGCACCAACAAGAGCTGATCAGATAGTCCAAACCTTAACCAAGAGATAGTCCAAGCCAAACGTGATCTGCCAGCTGCAGCAGCTGCAATGACATCTCTCCTCAAACCTGCGCACAAGACTAGGCACTACAGTGCACACAAGTTGTTGCTCTGCAATTCTGAGACTGCCTGTCAGAATGAGAATTGGCCTCCTGTATTTATACTAATTCTGCCTAACTGCCTGGGCCGACTTCTCATCCTGGGTATCTTTCTGTTCAGTATATATTATTATTTCTGGTCAACTTCTTCTCTTGGAGGCTAATAACCTAATATAAATTATCTTCTTGAGCCGACAAATCTTCTAGGGTTATTAGCCAACTCATTAGGGTTTCTTCTTGCTTCCCAGAGTATTCTATCCTCGTTAGGTTTACACGTGGAGGTAAATACCTCCCCCAGCTACCATAATATCAACACTCCCTCCTAGCTAGGGAGGTATTACAAGTAATGGTGTTGAGCACAAAAACATACCATTCACCCGGTAGCATCAACATAGTTGTATAGAATAGATCATGACTAGATCATGAGAACCATCATCATCATCAATGTCATCAACTGCATCATCTCTGGAAACCATACTCTATCTGAGTAATTAGACATGATGCTCACTCCACAGAGTGATACAAGAGACATTCTTCTAATCTAGAAGAGTAAATGCTCTGAACCATTTTCCGTTTCGGAAATCTTTGTCCTTTTATTATCCATCTAACTGATAATCATTTCCAATAATGTTGATAGTCTTCAAGGAAATCGAAACAAAATAGAACACAACTATGTCTATAGTAGTACATAACTACAATCCAGTGGTACACTACCACACTAAGTAACACACAAGTACTTGATCAACAACGTATAATCACGAACAGTGGAACACATCCACCACAGTAGTATACATCTACTGTCATACAGTCTTCATAACAATCATCTGATATCAACCTACACAGAAACAATGTTATGATATAAATTGAATCATCTGGGCCAATCTTTCAGTCACATATGTGAGATCTGAAAGAATATATGCCCTCAAAGTAGAACAATGAGATATCTGGACTATTCTTCTCAAGCAAGGAAGAATAATTGTCGTGTCTTCTGAACCTGGACTATTCTTCTCACCCTGGGCCATTCTTCCTACACTAATCAAAGTGCACCCTGGAGAGAATGTATAAACCCTAAGGAATGCATGTCCCTGATTGTTGAGCCTACACCATTCCCCACCCTGGGCCATTCCTCCTACACTAATCAAAGTGCACCTTGGAGAGAATGTATAAACCCTAAGGAATGACTGTCCAAACCATTTCCTCTGTTAACCATAAGAGGAAAAGATTGTCCTGTACCAACCTCCAAAACAAACCATTCCTCATGTTAACCACAATGAGAAATCGTTGTCCGGCGAGGCGGGCCAGTCTTCTTGAGTAACATTCAAGAAGAGAGACTACCCTAGACCACTCCCCATGTTAACCACAATGGGAAGTCATTGTTTATGATACATCAACAATCTGGACCATTTCCCATGTTAACCACAATGAGAAATCGTTGTCCGTCAGAAATCTCAATCCACTTTCCGAACCGGAGAGGAAATTGCTCATCCTAGACCATTTTTCGAACTAAAAAATGATTGTCCATAAATCAATACATATCAGTGCTCCCTCCCAACCTAGGATTCATCTCTTCCTTTTTCAATAAGAAAGTCGTCTCCACAAGCTCTAGCTTGAGTACGCAAACTCTTTTATCTTGGATAGAAGCTTTACCAAGATGTTTTTTTATCTGCTCATCTATAAGGATATGTATTGGAGAACCTCTTTCTCCTTTCTAAACTTCATCACGGATTATGTAATGCTTGATTTCAAATGTACTTCATTCTGGAGCACTCATCTTCTTTGAAGGCTTCATGTATCTCTGATCAATAAAATATATCATTGTTGGAAAACTGGAACATATCCATGTGGCACTTCTTTTGTCATTATGAGATTTGATCTTCTAAGTAATCATCTAATATAATATCTTTGTTATAGAAAATCTTCACCATGCTTCTACTATGCACTGGAGGTTCTCCACCAAGTTATCTTCTTCCATCTGCATACAAGGGTCTCTTTCTGGTATGCCTCAAAGTCTTGAGGTTGCTCTTCATACACTCTTTATCCAATTTCTCTGGAGAACATTCTTTGCATTCATCTGATGTAGAACTTCAGCCCATGGATATTGCGAATGATATAATGACTCATGTAGAGGCATGTTTGGTTTACTGGAACAAGTGATCATCATAGTCTTTTCCCTCCATCTGGGAGAACCCCTAGTTCTGGATCTTGCAATGCTTGCATATATACATTGTTCTTCACCATAACTTTCAGTTCCTCTACTTGATTTATTTTAGTGAGTTCATATCATGCTGGTAATCTTGTGATTCTTAATACAATGACTGGTTGTTCTGGCTTCTCTTTCTTTCTTGGAATCTTCATGTTTTTCCTGGTGTTTTCTTTAGCTCTTGGGTCCATGGAGTTTCTTATAGATTCCATGCCCTAACGATTCCATTTCTTTCTTTCATCATAGGATCACAGATGTGGATGGACAACCAGGGATACTTTAAGGCTTATCTTCGAAGAAAACTTCTTCTGAGGTTGAACTGAACACGTACTATCTTTCATGGATACTACCATGAATATATATTTCATCATCTTCAATGGATCATAGGATTAGCTCCCTCCTAATTCTTGCTTCATGTATAAGTGCACATAATCGACTCCCTCTGTCTAACAGAGTCCACGTTTATTTATGCATCCTTATTGTCTTCTGCAATATATAATTGGCTCTCTCTGTCTAACAGATTCCATGCTTTCATCTTGTTGTCTTCTACAAAATGTCATAAGTCTTTCTCCAATTTCCTCTTGATTGTTGACTTCCTTCTGTCTTTGCTTCTTCTAAGTCTCTTCATGATTGATTCCGATTTCGGCTTATCTTGTAATAGCTTCCACATGATTTGTTTGATGTATTTAATCTTTTCATGTGTATTATTTGACTTGTATAATGATATCAATCCTTATCTTGTTGTTCTTCTATAAGTATAGTTCTTCTTGGAACATATTATCTTCTAAGAGATAGATATACAAGATATGTACAGAGACTATGCAAACAAGATATGTACAAGAAATAAGAAGAGAATTGTTACCTNNNNCAATTCCTTCTTTGAAATGATCTCTTCAATAGCTTGTAGTTGATCTCTTAACTGAGAGATTCGCACAAAGTATGATGTTATGTTGTCCTCGTCATTCATCTTCATGTCACAGAGCTCATTCTTTAGACTCATAACTTGTCCAATGTTTCTGACCGAGAAGAGACTTGTTAGGGCATTGTACATATTCTTTGATGAGTCAAGATGGGAGATGTAGGGTATCAAGTGGTCTTTTATAGATTCCACTATGATACTCATGGCATTGATGTCATCGTCTTTGAACTTATCCATAACTGCAACATTCTGTGGTTCCTTCTCTTTTCCTTCTTCAAACTCTAGTTCCATGATCTTTCCTTTCACGATATCCAACACTTTATTTTTGGCAAGGATGAGGTCAATCCTTGTCTTCCACGCTCTGAAGTTAGAGGCTCCATCTAACTTGTTCTCTGACTTCATAGAATAAGTCATGGTTTCTTTTACTTGGTCAAACCCCAGATTTTACCACAAACTCAAACTTGACGTCTTGGCTTGCTGAGAGTACTAGGAGATGTGCTAGGCTAGGGCACATTGATCTGTCTAGAGATTAGGTCAATCTCTTCACTTAAGGTGTCTCAACGGGAGGATTAGGGTTTCTACAACTGTAGCTGCTAATAACCCTAGCGACAGTGCTTTGGTGACTGCTCCTGCTAGAAACCCTAGAGACAGTCCTTCAATGAGCTTAATATCCTTCTGGCTATGTTTCCTTATAGCGGTTAGACTCAATGAAGGAGGTGTGAGCCCATAACCTGTTAGAATATAATGGATGTGCTCATTTTACCATTGACAATATCTCTATTGTTACCCAACCATAGGCCGAAGCCACCCTTCGAGCACCTTAACCTTGACAGAGAAACACTCTAGAAGAAAACCCTAGGCTAGATAGCCAAACAAAGGGTAGTGCACCTTTCCCCAAGGATAGCGCACCAAAAAGAGCTGATCAGATAGTCCAAACCCTAACCAAGAGATAGTCCAATCTTAACGTGATCTGCTAGCTGCAGTAGTTGCAATGAAAGCTCTCCTCAAACCTGTGCACAAGACTAGGCACTGCAGTGCACACAAGTTGTTGCTCTACAATTCTGAGACTGCCTGCTAGAATGAGAACTGGCCTCCTATATTTATACTAATTATGCCTAACTGCCTGGGCCGACTTCTCATTCTGGGTATCTGTCTGTTCAGTATATATTATTATTTCTGGCCAACTTCTTCTCTTGGAGGCTAATAACCTAATATAAATTATCTTTTTGAGCCGACAAGTCTTCTAGGGTTATTAGCCAGCTCATTAGGGTTTCTTCTTGCTTCCCGAAGTATTCTATCCTCGCCAAGTTTACACGTGGAGGTAAATACCTCCCGCAGCTACCATAATATCAACAGTTTCAACTATGGAGTGAGTTAAAAAGTGGACAAACTCAACCTTTTTGGCTGGTTTATTTTTTTTCCAATTACGTAAATTTCTACCTTGATCTACTTATTGTTTTAAAAATTTTGATGTCGTCTTAAAATGGGCCAAAAACCCTAAGCACGAAGCTCCATGGTCAAAATTCCCATGAATCAAGTGGAACTATAACTTCCAATGAAGAAGTTCTTACTAGATTTAGGAAAAAAATTGAACAAAATAAAGGTTAAATTTGTCCACATTTAAGTTACTCCTTCAACTACTACCTTCAAATAGTGAACACGTGGAGGTTTCCAAGTGTACATTGATGGAAATTGACCCATGCATTTGGCACTTTGTTTGTCGCTAACCATGCATTTGTAGTTAGACCATATGCTCTCATTCATAATATTATAGTCCTCTTCACAATCAGAGTTGTTCCTCTCGCTATTATGAGCTCAACCAAGTGCCAACCAATGACTTTAGATTTGCATCTTTGACTATTAGGAAAGACACTTTAACTGAGTTCATGAAATTTTATTTTGGCAAGTTATATATATTCATTGGTTAATGGACTATTTATTCAACAATGATTGGTTAACACAAAAGAAAGAACCATGAACCATAAATGAATAAAACCCTATAATCAAATCATTTGGACTAAAAAAGAAACAAAAAAGGGCTCTCCCAGATTTATTCTCGATGGTAGGTGAAGGCACTCCCGCTCGACACCTATACACAAGCAACCCAAAGAAATTATGTTACATCAACTAGATTAAAGGAAGATAGTAATAGGCGTTTCATCATCTCTGTAGATTGGTTTCAAAGCATCCATGAAAGCTAATAAAACCCATGCCTCCACCTAACCCTCGCTAGGTATAGTAGGTTGCTTTGAGATTTCACCTAAAACTTGGAACCCATGTCAATATCGTCATCAACTTATATCAAGCCGTTTGAGAACTGCAACAATTCAAACCCGCAAGCACTCTACCTCTCGAGAACTGCAAAAATTTGAAGCCGCAAGCACTCTACCCTACTATGTACCCTAGAATAAAATTCATAATTTATTTCCTTTCTTGCTTCAGTTAATAAAATAAATTTTACCTGTGGAATTGTCGATGGACAAGTAGTAGTCGATATCAAGCTCATGGGTATTATCATTTTGAATCTCTTGGCCATGAACAATATTATTAACAAAAAAAGTTTCAATGTCGAGTAGTAAGGGAAGGAACTTTGGTGTGGTAACGATAGGCCCACATAATAGTTGGGTTACCATTCTATTGGATTCCTTTTTTGCCTTGATCGAACCAATGAAGAGAATATCCTTGGGAAGCACCTAAATCTGAAGTAGAGGAGAACACCTCTACATCATCGAAGCGAGCAGTCTCTCCCAACACACAGGAAGAAAACCCTTCTAACTCACGAGTCTCGGTTTTGTGTGTATCGACACGAGATCATACCTATTACATTGCATTCCATATCTGCCATGACATTGCACATGTTGGTGGCCACCTCCCATGTAATGTCACATAACCAATTGGCAACTACGAGGCTTATATCATGTATGACAACTGTAGCATGCCATGCAATGATAGATACATTTGTTCAAACCCTACCTTGCATGCTAGATCAATATGAAAGTGTCCCTTTCTCTACCCTACTTTCCCTACCTATTCCAGCAATGGCTCAATGCCTTGCAAAGGTACATGAAAGCATATATATCCATGCATGCCACGACATTTATGAATTCATCTATATATCATGGCCAACCTTCTTTCGATCATGTTTTCTTGTGTTTTTTCAATTGGTGCCCACTTTCTTTACACTCGGTACACACCGCCATTGAGCTCTCTCTTTCATCTAGTAGGCAGACATGTGGGGAACTAAATCTGACATATATATAGTGTGAGTTCTTCCTCTAGATGCACCATAGATAGTGGGTCACTATGGATGAAAAATGAATGAATAGGAACATAAACAACAACGGGTGTTGCCCCTACTTTTGATAGTTCTAGGTCTCATGGATCTGTATCTGTATCATTAGAACCAAATTAATAACCCCAAATTTCTATCTAAGAAATTTGTTTCTGCATAGATCACAATTATATGAGGATTGGGTTCATCATCAAAGGCTCTTCTGTCACCATCTCTATTAGGCCAGGTATGTAATTGCAGAGTCTCAAATCTCAAAACCATGTTTTGGGCTTCATGAACTGAATCATTTCATGTTGCAGGATATTTGTAGGGAATTTTAGATTGCAATTTTCTTTCAAAATCCTCAAGATCATTTTTAGGAATCACTGAATTGATTCAAAATCCTTAAAGTTTTTGTTGGGGCTCATGGAATTAAGTATTTCACCCTATATATTACATTTGAGGTTATCCTCGAAGCCATTGTTGGTTTTCATAGAATTAATCCTTCGACCTTGTAGATTGCATAATTATTTCATAAAGTTTTAATTTTTCCTTTTCCAAAAAGGTGGGTATTATTGGAGGAGCTCTCAATGAAAAGAACAATTTGTTGGTCTACCACATTTAGTCTGGATTGGGGATCTTGAACTACATTGAGTTCAAATACAAGGACATTGTACTTCAGGATCCAAGTTGATTCTAGGCCTCTATAACATTTCATTTCTGTGACATTACAGAATCTAAATCTTCCTGTTCAAACATGGGTACTTCAAGTATAGTCTTTCTGAATAATGAATTGTCCAATAATACTTCAATACTTTTCCTAAAGTTGTGGGTTGTGATAGGAATTTGTGTAGGAGCATTCATAGTTCTGATATTGTTCTATTTATCGGCATGGTTAACTTCAAAGAGGACATCAAAGAGAATACCAAAGAAATATGCATTTATGTCAATGATACCCATGGTGTCCAAGGAGATATAGGAGGTGAATATTGATCCAATACTCTTGCGAGTAGGGCATGACCATGGCATTGTGAGAGATGATACAAAGAAGGTTGTGGTGTAGGTAATCCATGTTTGTATGCCCAGTATGGTTTTCTTGTTTGTATTCATGTAACTACCTTTGGCTTGATGTGGTTACCTTCAATTGATTTTGTTGTTAAATCCATTTCTTTGTGTCTGAGCAGGGATCACTCAGAAAAAAGCCAATAATTTAAATGTTTACTATGATGCTATAGTATGGAATTTAAAATATTCTAAGCGAGTAAAATAGATACATAAATATATTTCAATTGTTCTAAAAACAAATAATATGTTCCTTCACTACCATAAAAAGAAAAACCACAATGTCATTCATTCCATTCCATTGTTGTCTATCATTCTTGTGGGATAGAAAGTGAAGGTTAGTTACCCATCCTCATCACCCATTATTTGAATTGATATTCTCCAGAGACATGTGGTGAAACTTTTCTTATAGGAAACTGAATTAATCAACAATATACCATTATGATATTTAGTTTGGAACTTTCTCACTATGGGTCTCCATACAACGTGTATGGTTTCAACATTTTACAGTGATAGTTGAACTTGACAATTCAAGGTATTTCTTTGTAATCTTGGGACATTATGAAATTAGTCATTTCGGTTTGACATGCAGTGTTTGGGGAGGAAGGAGTTCCATTGTAGAGGGATTTGTAATGATATGTGTTGGAACATGTGGTTCCATCGTAAACCTCACCTTGTTGGTTGAGTGGGTCGACGAAGTCTTTGGGTCAACAATCGACTAAATTGGTGGTTGACCATATCCACTTAAGGATCTCAATCCACATTTTATGGATAGGTGCAACAGCCTTCACTCAAGTTTGTTGGTTTTGGTCCATGACCAAAACCCATTTTTAGATAATCCTTATGATCGGTCTATCATCATCTTAGATCATCATATCATCTCGAGAGATCTACTCTCTCTCTCATGGAGTGACTCGTGCTTCATTACTACAATGTCTTTAGACACCACCTTTTATCTTGGATCCATTTTTCTTTGCGTTTAATCCTCAGTCACGATAGGATCAGAGTTTGGCGCATGCATGGAAGTCCTAGCCTCTCTTTGACTCAGCTAGAGCTACACTCGACACGTTTACTTGCTCATCATTGAGCCCTTTTCGATTGAGTAAAAAAGGGGAGAATCAAATTGCCTCTTCTTTTTGGAGGGATCAATTGATTAACTAGAGGTATTCTCAACCTACATTTGGCATGGTTGAAAATCATTGACAGGAGTCAACTTGATCATTCTCTTGTTGGTAAATTCGATGTGTAGAGTTGACCATATGGATCTGACCAACTTGCACCCATTGTAGGGTTCAAATGACTGGTGCGTATGATGACCCAATGAGTTTGACTCCAAATACCTGACTTGATTGAAGGTCCATTGAAACAACTAATGCACGTCTTGACTTATGTCTTGGCCCATCAACTCGACACCCTTCTCGACTATGGCTTGGCACGTGTCGACTTATGTCTTTGGATTGACTCATAAGTTTAGTTGACTCAACATTGGTGACCTCCTCTTGTTGCTTGACTCAACTCCTCTTGACTTGCAAATGCATGGGTACACTAGCCCTTGTGGTCATGCCTTGCATAGAAGATGTGAAGTAAGGACAAATTGATATGTTATTGCATCCACATTGCTCGAACTAACCTGCCCTAGATTTGGAATGATCAGTGGCTCGACCAAACTGAAATCACAAAGCTGGATTTGACTCTCGTAGTGGACACCCAACAAATATGTGGTGCATTATGTCCTTATGTCCTTTGATATCTATGTGTGGCTCTTCTTATTGCATGTTCATTTTGTTTTGATATATGTTGTGTGTGTCGATGGCTTCGTTGTTTGGATGGTCAGTATAGAACCGACTTGGTGTACATCGCTTGACCTCTTGTTGTGGTCAACTTTCCACTCACTCTTACCTTTAGATATTTGGTTCTTGGATCTTGACCTCCATCGACGATGGGCATACTAGACGAATATGAACTTTTGGCACTTCAAAAACTACAGGATATTCATAAGAAGAAGGTAATTTCCTTGGAAGAATCTCACAGTCGACTTCGTGTAGAAGTCACTACCTTGCAAAATGTCATTGCATAGTTTCAAACTAAGAATCAACGAATGCAAAGTGACCTGGAGACAACCCACATCTAGCTGGAAGATGAGGACGACCTCTTTCAAACTAGCCTTCTACAATGGTTTGATGAAAAGTCTAGGAAAATTGTTCACCTAGAACAAACCATGGAAACCATTTTTCAAGATCTCGTGGATGAATTTGGCGATAAAATTGATCTTGTTGATAATCTTGTGAAGGAGGTGGAATCCCTTTCTCATGAAAATGTTGCCTTAAAGACAGAGAATGCAGGACTGAAAACTCATTTGAAGTATGCAAAATACATGTTCCAGATTGTTGTGGTTGAGCACTCCATAAGGGTTACTATCATGGGGAATACTGTGGCAGGATTTTTCCAGAATCTTACAAATGAATTTGAGGAGAAGTTTGACCTTCTTGAAGAATTGGAAGAAGAAGTGAAATCTCTTTCTCACACAACATTGAGCACATATGTCATCCAACTGATGGAAACTAGTACCCAACTAACTTGTGAGGTTGCCCAATTGTAGGCCTTCATTAATGAGCTTCGTGAAAGAAGTTGCTCCACCTCAAAAATATAGCAATAGATTGTTTGACAAATATTAGGCATTGAAGGAAGATTACAATGCCATATTGCGAAAACTGACTAAGAAGGATGAGACTATTCAGAGTTTGTAAGACTGCGAACAGAACCTTGAAGAACAAGTTCGCCAACTACAAATTGTTGAACATAATGCTGACACAACTACTGAGAAGAAGATTGTTGTTGTTGAGTTTCCAAGCCCACCTATTTCTTCTTCCACCATTGATGCTAGTCCAACTGTTTGTGAGAAGAATGTTGTTGTTGTTGAGTTTCCAGAATCACCCCTTTCTTCTCCACCCCGTGCTGCTCCTTATAAGCAATATTTTGTTGATTTATGATTTAAAACTTTTAATGATTGTGTTGTTTCTCCTAACTTTGAAAAACACACTAACGGTATAGGGTCCCAACTTCTTAACACGATGGGATATATCAAAGGAAGACTTGGGAAGAATGGACAAGGTATTTATTCTCCTATTGTGCCTGAGATCATGACACCAAAAACAAGTCTTGGATATGGTGTTGCTATTGCCTCCTTTTCTACACCTGCCCTTGTTACAAACAAGGATTTTTTGTTCGTTGTAGGTGGAGTTCAGATTGATTTTCCAACAGATAAATCTACTGAACTGATTGATGAGATGGTTGTTCGTAACATGCCTAAATCTCAGACTATTGTTGATGACATTGTTTCTAATATATCAGGTTGTTCTAATCCCGAGAGTACACTAGACCCTGATCCTATATCTCTTGATCAACCAACACAGACCTATGTGCCTTATCATCATCCTCTCCATCGTAGACATGGCAATCATGCTTTCATATCTTTGCAGAAGAGATGTGAAAGATAAAACCGTGGATCAGTACCAGCTACTAGGATAGACTGTAGTTGGATTGATGAGTGGTCATGGGCGCATTTGACCAAATGTTTGAAGACTTCATACCATTGTGTATCGTCGATAGTATGGACGTGCACCACTCCTCTTCATTATGAATGCTTTGCAGTGGTCGACCACTGGATCGACCCGACTTGGAAGTTGACCAAAGTTCAACTAATATATTGGTCGATTGAGACTCGACTCGACTTGGTAGCCGAATGAAGGTATTTTTTACTGCATATTTGTCGACTACATTTCGACTAGCTATTGTCCATCAACTGGTGTTTCGACGAAGATTTGTTGTTGATACTTTGATCCCTCAATTGTGTTTAAGGGGGGGAGTAATTGAATTTGTTGATGTGTAAACTCAACTGATGAGTTGTATGTTGACTCGATCGCTACTTGTTGACTCGACCTGGATTTGTTGAGATCGATCAAACCATGTTTGACTATGTTGTTGGGAGTTGTACTTCTACTTGTTGTACTTGATATAGAGACTATTTGGATACAAAGATTGTCTAGCTTGGCAGAGACTTTTGGATTAACAGAGACTAATCATATTGGTGTGTTCTTGTCTAGTTGACCAATCGACTGGATGGTGTTGTCTTTTTGTCTAGTCGACTGATTGATTGGGACCGTGTTTTGACAATGGATTTTTCATAACCATTTTGCAATGGATGGCTTCTCTTTGGCCTTGACCCATGTTGATGGTGATCATAATTCCTTAGGAGTGTTAATCTACCATATTGTGATCAAATTTTTCAGTTAGAACAAATTCAGGGGGGAATGCTGCAGAATTTGTTTTCCTCCAAGATGAGTTTACAGGGGGTGTTGGAACATGCGGTTCCATCGTAAACCTCACCTTGTCGGTTGAGTGGGTCAGCCAAGTATTTGGGTCGACGACCGACTAAATTGGTGGTTGACCATGTTCACTTAAGGATCTCGATCCACATTTTATAGACAGGTGCAACCACCTTCACCCGAGTTTGTTGGTTTTGGTCCATGACCAAAACCCATTTATAGATGATCCTTGTGATCAATCTATCATCATCTTATATCATCGGATCATCTTGGAAGATATTCTCTTGCTCTCATGGAGTGACTCGTGCTTTAGTGCTATGGTGTCTTTAAACACCACCTTTTATCTCAGATCTGTTCTTATCTATGTTTAATCCATGTTCCAACAATATAAAATTGATGGGTCAACTGACAATGCCAATTGGTATTTCTGTTTATGGGTCCAATGAAATTGATAGGGTTGTTGTTGTTCATTCCCTTTGGAATTCTACCTAGTTTCTTAGAGGCTAGTAAGTTTTGTCGATTTGCATCCTTATCACAAAAATGATTGTAAAATCATCTTCAATTGCTTTTGTCTGAATTAGATAAGGACATTGTTGTGTAGGGTAATTACTTTAGTCATAAAGTTGAATACAATGAAGAACCAAACTATGATAAGAGAGTTCTGATGTTTGAGGTCTCAATTTCACGATTGGTGCTAGTCTACCACTAGCATTGGGGAAGGATTTGAATTTTTCATGAACATGATAATTTTAAATCTCTATTATGGGGTAGAATTGGTGTCCAATACATTGGAACTCGGGTTTGGAAGATAAAAATATTGGAAAGTATATTGATTATCATGTTCATCTTTGTTAGATAATATTTAATGGACTTTGTTCTAGGATGCTCAATCAATTCACCAACAAATTATATCATAAAGAATGTTAAGGTGTGACCAGTACTTAGGTCATCCATGATAGGTCAAAAAGGCCAACCTTGGTTGAAAAACATTCTTAACATGTTAATTAAAGTTGACACAAGTTTTAAATGGAGTAGTGGTTGGTATGATCGACCTATGAGACCCAATGGGTACTACGAAGCTGGAGAAATTATTGTGCTTGAAGTAATTATGCAACACATCGTGGGCAAATTTCACAGGTTTCCACACTATGAAGGTGTTCCCTTCCTTATTCCAATAGTTAATGTCCTCCATGCTTGAATATTCGACTAATTGATAACTCTTAATGAGGAAGGGTGCTAGAATGGATCTATGAGCCTCCACAATGAGCATAGTCATTTCATTGTCTTGTTCTTCTATATGCACTATGAGTCATTTCAGGTTTATTCTAAGGGATGAAATGAATCCATTCCACCTTACTGAGAATACCTCCATTCACAAAGGTGATCTCATAGTGGATAGAAGGAGACACTAGTGCATTGGACAGAGCATCTATGCCAACTAAATATTCACCATC
This sequence comes from Picea mariana, assembly GCA_032191745.1. Taxonomy (NCBI): domain Eukaryota; kingdom Viridiplantae; phylum Streptophyta; class Pinopsida; order Pinales; family Pinaceae; genus Picea; species Picea mariana. The sequence continues at coordinate 84,865 of JASDQU010240492.1, read as the reverse complement.
TCCCATGGAGTCCATAATTTCCATGGCTGCAAGCAAGAACATTCTCTCGTTCAAGGACATTGGGTGCATGTTGAAAGGAGATGCATATGCATGGAATTCTATGTTCTCCATCTACAAGCTCCAAACAAAGAAATGAATGATGAATTTCGACTCAAATTCAATTTCCCTTGTCAAAATATACATGATCATCTATCGTCATGAATGTTCATACATATGCCATCCTTCAAAACACTATAATATTTTTTAATTTTTCAAGTTTTTAATTGTTTTTCACGGTCTAACAAATGCTACCAAAATCGAAAGAAATTAGTCTCATCAATCCCTTTTAACTAATGAAAAATAAAAATAAAAAAAACTTTTTCCAATTTCCAAAATCTAAATATTGATTTTTTTTTTTAATATTTTAATACAGAAAATTGAAAAAATTTAGTGAAACTTAAAAAAATATAGAGAAAATTAGTCTTAAGTCAACTCCTTTTGACTATAAATTGAATTGTATGATCCCTCATACAAGTAGGGACTAATGAATACCTACATTTATTCATACCACAATTTTTTAAAACACAAATACATACATTTACTTTAGTGGTGTTGGTTAGTTTTTGAGGTGTAGAATTTCACATAATGATCAAAACAAGTTGTATATCGAAGCAATCAACCCAACTTGAAACAATTTTAAGGTGATATTGAATGTTATATTACTAAAAAATCACATCATATTGTTACGAATGAAGAACCTTGTTCACTCTGATACTATCTCATGCAACCTAGCATGTAGACCCATTGTGAATGCTATGTCATGAATGAAGAAAATTGGTCGCTCTAATATTGTGTGATGCACCATAACATGTTTACCCATCACATAACTCATAGAGAAACAACACACCACATGTTTGTATAGTTCAGTAACTTAACAAATTTCTCACCAAACACAAACACTCACAAAAAATAGGCTTCCACACCTTTGTAATTTTATAAAATATATTCACATGAAAGCATTTTACTATGTTAATACAAATTCCATGTAATTTTATAGAATATAAACACACACAAAGCATTTTACTATGTTAATACAAACTTGATTTGGAGTTGGTTTGTTCCCCAAAATTTCATGTAAATGTGTGTTTAATGTTTGTTTGGTTATTGTTAAGTTTATGAGTTGCATGTTGTTCGGATCAAATTATTAGGAATGTACCATTTCATACATATTGTAGGTGTTTTCATTATGCATAGTTTATGATAAACAAAGGAGATTGAATATGATTTGCATATCCATATTGAAGTGTTTGAAGAAGGAATTGTCTATCTTAATCACAACATGGGGAGCTTGGATAGCCAAATGATCCATGTCACTCACATGCTTTAACTTTGACATATGTTGTCGCAATATTGCAAATGAGTTTTCTAAAAATAAGTCTCATTACTTACTTTAATCCAAATTCCAACAACACCCTACCATAACAATCAATTTTGGGTTCTCCTCTTAGAGTGGAGACCCATATAGAAATTCTCCCCTATGTGGTTCAAATGGGTGCAAAGAAGTTTCGAATGTGCAAAGCTAAGAATGCACAAGGAAGATTTGATTTGATAGGAGAGCTTAGGTGAGAACTTACTACTTAACCCTTGTTGTTAGACAAGTTCAAAATCATTTTCACTAATAAGTTTTATCTCGTAAATTATTTAAGAGTGATAATGGGTGTTTACAATCTAACTTGGAACTATTTTTGGAAAAACAAAATGAATTTCCCCCCTTCTCAACTCGATGATATATATATTGATCAAAATAATATACTTGAAAGTTAACACCAAACCAAGCACATAATCATATTCCTATATATTCATTGATACACACATGGCATACAATCAATATAAGTTAGAAATAACAATCATTTAATATTGATCCATGTATCATAACATGATTTCATCCATGTCATCGACACATCTTGTAAATGGAACTGGATTGATGTCATTAGAATAAAAGATAACATGTGAGCAAATCATGATCCATGTATGATCACACATGGATCAAGGTATCATTTGATAGATATATCAAACTACATATTACCATGTGCTATGTCATTTGTTATATGTCAAGAGATGGTTGTGAAAATTACTCAACTGCACCTTCGAGCCATCATTCCCACCATTCTACCCATTTCTAGGTTCTAATATCAACTCTACAGATATTTTGCATTCTACAATAGAGGAAGAAACAATGTAATGACTGAATCCTCCATATAGTTATCTTGAATTTGCATTTCCTAGTAGGAGAAAGAAGGAACGAGTTGTTGTGGCCACATGAACCACTATGATCCTGTACATTCATTCCAATAACATGTGGTTGTCCATCCATGATTTACAATTTCCTTCCACATCTACTCTATCCTACACTACTTTTGGCTCCGAGCCACATCAACATCGTGTAACTAAATCTTTGGTCAACAATCTCATATACTATGCAGGTGAGTTTGAAGTCCAATGATAGTTGTGAGGATAATTTGTAATTTGGATCAATCTTCTTAAGCTAACATATAAATTATTTTGTTTTAGAATAGTTAAAATACAAAGAAACCCGAAGAGGAAGTGTAACTAATCCCCTTAAAAAAAGGGACTATTGAACCTGACATAAAAATAGTAATTGCTAATAAAAAAGGTGTTAAATGATTGTTGAATGAGAAGATATAAAGAATTTGAAGGAGAAAGAAAACATGCAATGTCCATGTTTCACTTATCACCTATAGGCCCTACAGTGCAAGCTCATTTGACATGGCAATAGATAAACTAGCACAATCACCTCACCCACATGGTTGGTGAACGCCGATAGGTATTGGTTGGTCACTTTTTTTATGCATACATTAAATTTGTTACTATGAACAATCCCAAATGAATAAAGATTCATGCATTAATTTTTTTACTTGGATCAAAATAAGACTTTTTCGATAGGACTATCGCTCAGGTGTTAAAAAATGTGAATTAAGTTGTGCACAAAGTTTTGTTGGTACAACATTGCTGAAAATAGTTCCAAACAAAAATGACAATTTCTAGACATCAAAATAATTCCATAATTTAAAATATTTTAGCTATATATTAAGATAATTTTGAAACTCAATTGACAATATTATTCCGGAACTCAAATGACAATATTTGGACATCAAAATACCTCATATCCAGAGTAGTTTGGATGATTGTAAAAGAGTATATTTGTTTCAGTAACTCTAGGGTTTGAACATAAGCCAATTCTTATGTAACATCCTCCTCGTCACGACGACAACCTCTGATAACAAGTGATTTTTTTTTTTTTTTTTTAAAGTGTGTGCGCGCATGTACAAGGGAACAACACATTCGACTCTACGTCGCCACCCGACAACTAACAAGACACAACCATGATGAACACAATGAGAAGACATAAGGTGCACAACAAGTAACTGCAAGCATTAAATGACCATAGACATAAGGCACACAACAAGTAACTGCAAGCATTAAACGACATACTGTGTTATGTACAGTACGAACACAGATGGAAGAATCCATAATAGTAGATTTTACTATTTCTGCACAGGAAAATGGGGCATTTAATCTTAGTTCTCTGCTCCGGAGAGAGAGAGTGTTAGATAGGCTCCTAGCCGACTGCTCAGGCAGAAACTAGTAATCTCTGTCAGGAGGTCGCAGTGGTGGGAACTCTGCCTTTAAAGAGCCCGAGACTACTGATACGACCTTAGAGGTGTGTCGCAAGAGTGGAAACCCTACCTTTAAAGGGCTCGGGACTCTTGATACGACACTGGATTCTTTACACAGAAAATAATCACTCACATCGACTTATATACAGAGCGACTAGCTTTATCAGATCGAAGAGTTTGATATCATACAACTGTGAGTTTGGACAATTCCAATTATAGTACTAACCCTGAAATTAATTAACCATCTCAATACATCCTATATGTTACATATACCATAAAATTACAATAACATTATCTTAACAACCTCACATCTTATGTTATAATAACCTTGCAACTAAAACATCAATCGCCAATCACATTACTCCTTGTATGCTACCAATGCAATGAAGTTACAATAACTTTACCACAAAATAAATCAACATTACATTGATCATAACTAAATAAAATGACGACCACCTTGCAACTTACAAGTTATCTACAACATTATTTCCACATTTCCATAAAACATATAACAAACATCACCTTAACAGTTCCATAACCATTAGCACCAACATTAAACATTTCATTATACTATCGTTACCT
>JASDQU010240491.1:58504-77637 GCA_032191745.1 Picea mariana | reverse complement strand
CCCTCATCTTCAAATAGACTGATAATAGTCTTTTGGAGGTCCAAAAGCTTTCTAATGGGGAGGTGTGATCCAGGGAATCAAATTTTGCTCAAAAATTCAAAGTGCTCAGAATCGCTTCAAATCAAATGGGAGTGTAGGCCTCGTCGTCATGAACCCAACACAACTCATTTGGGTTCAAACAAACGTCATATGAGAGAGATATCATGTTTTGTTCAAAATGATAAACATGTAAAAAAAAAATGTGCTGACTGTGCAGTCCGTATGGATGCTGATGTGGCAGACCGTACGACACGTGGCAGAGCCGTACGACATTTGGCAGGGCCATATGACACGTGGTAGGTGTTGGTTGGTAGGATTGTAGACAAGTTGGCATTTGACATGTGTCATTGATGGAAAATGAAATGCTGACACATGGCCCACTCAGTGGCCGTCACGTGTCACCCCGACATTGGCTTAAAACTTATGATGTTGGCTAGATTCGACCCCGTGACCTCTGGGTAGGGGTAAAGCCTTGGGAAGGGCTGCCCAACCAGTGAGCCACCACATGTTTCTTATTATATATATGAAAAAATATTTATTTCAATTGAAATGTGTTGTGGGTTGGGGCGCGGTCCGGGCCGGGGCTTAGCCCCGACCCACGGTATTATGTATATACAATAGAATCTCTGACGCGTGCCTCCGACCATTTATCATATAGCCCCTTTTCATATGAGCCCCGATCTTATGTGTATACGATGTGACCACGGGCACACCTTTCTGACCATTTAAACCTTTGACCCTTTATATATATGTGCGTGGTCATATGGTGGACCATGTGCCCTCGGCCTTGGCAGTTAGGGGCCAAGGCACGTAACCATCCTACAGTTTGCATCGGTTCTGCAGTTGCACCCGATGCTGGGTTTTTACACATATATGCGCATGGGGGCTAGGTTGAGGAGGCAAGGGTGCATTTTGGCGATCCAGAGACAACAAGTTTGAAGGGGAACTTCCAGGAAGCCTATCTTCTTCAATTTTTGGCCAAACAAGGTGCCGAAAAAGCCCAGCTAGGGGTTTTTATATGTTCTGAAGCGATTGGAGCCATCTATTTGGCATTTTAAGCATTGTAAAGAACATATTTGATCACTTTGAGCAAATAATACAAGAGATCCATTGGAAGCTAGACCAGGAGATGTAGCCCAAGAGAAGGGTGAACTCCTTTATCATTTGTTGTGTTATGTGTTTTCTATTCAATGTTATTTGTTGCTATTTATATGCATCTTGAATGTGCAATTTCTATAAAATTTGTGTTTGCAAAATTGATCCATTTGCATTTGAACACATGAATGAAAACTTGCAGATATTTTCAAGAATACAAGTCTTCATCATTTTTAGATCAACTATAGTAGAAAACAAAAACATAGCAAAAAAATTAAACATTCAAAATAAAAAACAATAGAAAAATTACACACTGATAAGAAGAAAAATTTTAAAAATTTAAATAATTATGTGACAACATTTTCTGTGTTGTTTAGATGAGAAAACATTGGCGATATTTTTTTATGCACCATATTTTAAATTTTTTTAAAAAAAAATTAAAAAAATCTGGCTTTATCGATGCTCCTTAGACATAAATGCACTGGTACGTTTTTTTCGAAATGGTGCACCTGTGCGTTTCTGTCGAAATGGTGCACCGAAAAATCGAAAATCATTTAAAATAAAAATAAAAATAATGAAGTCAGAGGGTCGACTTCATTTGGGATATGATGCAATAAGTGGTCCCTTTGCATCACATGCCAAACACAAACCCATTAGATCTAAAATACCTAAAATGAAAAGCCCTAATTCTGAAGTGATAGAGGGAGTTAAACCCTAGGGTGAAATTTTTCATTCACGTAAGAAAAAAAAACAAGGGTTTAAGGTAAGTATGATTTTTTTATTTTTTATTTTTTTCTGAATGTAGGGTTTTGAGTGAATCACCATACCCTTCAAATCCTGATTTTATGAATATTTATGTTGTTCCAAAGTATTATTCTGCTCTACAGTGCTCCCCGATATGTCTCTCTTCCAAATCTGTCTTCTGTAAATTTTGGAAAAATAATGAAAATATTGAATACCTTCTTAATATTAATTTTTTTTATGAAAAGGGTTTAGAGTGAATCACCATACCCTTCAAATTCTCATATTCTGAATAACATTGTGGTTCCAAAGTATTATGCTCCTCCACAATGTTCCTCTGTATGTCTCTCAAAGTCTCTCCCCTACAAAATTTTGCAAAATAATGAAATAATGAATAGATTTTTAGTATTTAAATGACTTTATGAAATTCGATTCCCGCTCTTTTTTTAATTGTTTAAAAAAAATTGCTCTTTTATTTTAACTTTTTTGGCAGGACGATGCATTTATGTAAGATGCATAGGTGCCTATATATTACATTACACACCTACACGTCCATATTAATTGGTGCACCGACGACATATAATTGTTTTTTATTAACAAAATCTCGAAACACAGTGTGGTTAATTTTTCAACTCACCCGTGCTTATTATTAATATGCGCACCAGTGTGTTTGTGGTTTATAAGCGCGTCAATATGCTTTTAAAGTTATTTGAACTTTTATTTGCACATAAAATAGTATATTCATCTCAAATTATCTTTTAGGATGAATTCATGTGACTTACAATACTTCAGTATACATTTTACATTTTATGTCTCCTTATTCTTAAAAACTGGTTTCAAAACTATAATCAAACTTAGATTGTGGTATGGTCCTCAAAATTTATTTTAGATATGTACAGGAAAATTTATTTCTAATTTTGTTGAAATGCAGGGAGAAAACCTTATTATAGGATCAAATGGCCAATTCTTGAAATTCCATCCCATTCCATATTGCTCAAAGTCCATCGTGGAGTTCTCCCTTTCCATATTCAACAAGTTTAACTTATTTTATTTATGTTTCTATTATCTCATTGCTTTTTTTTTTATCCATGTCAATCTGAATAAAAATGTGTCCAAATTTGCAGGAACCTGATTCAGAATCGAGTTTAGATGCAGAAATTATTCTAGTACCGGTTCAAAAATGTCAAAAGGTGTTATCAGGAGCAACATACTGCAAGCAGTTGGTAGATGAAAATGGGAAGCCGCTTTACCCTACCAATTGTGACATTCCATCTTCCAGCCACGATCCTGGGTTAGCGATGGTAATAATTTTTTGGTATAATGTAATTTGAACAAACAAATTATTGCATTGTGCTTACTAATATCATCGATGTACTAATGTTCAATATTTTTTAAATTAGGAATCTTCTAATGATGAGCGACCTACCTACCATCTTCCGTTACATGCCACAACAATTTCATTTGAGATAAGGCTGCAATGAGAGCACAACTCAGAGAGGAAGCATACCAAGAACGGTTGAATCAACCACCTATTCAATTCTCACTACATCCAAATTCACCAATTAAGAATGACTACAAAAATAGTAGTTCTTCAGAAGTTGGCAATGGAGACAATCAAAATGAGGTCAGTATGGATGAATACTTACGGGATACGACTGCCATGGAGACAATGTTGTTAGACAGATTCCAGAATGATGAGTTAGGGGGTGATGCTCATATCAGTGATACCATTTTCAAAATCCTAAAATATGCTTCCACCACCCCTCTCTTTGGACCTAGTTCCTAGTCAAAGTCTACCCAGCTTGGGACAACGATGTTACTATACAATGTGAAAGCAAAGTTTGGCATGTAAAATGCATGTTTCTCGATAATATTGAGGTAATTGGCCAAAGAGTGCCTTATATTAATTTTGATAAATCTTGTCAAACAATCAACATTAGAAATAGTTTCTTTTATAAATGTTAAATGATCTTATACATTTCTATTTCCCACTAACTACAGGATATTGAAATATAAGGTTCTTTCTAGTGATAATGTTTTTCCCAGTAGCTGCGAAGAGGCAAAGCAGTTGTTGAAAATGTTGGGTGTTGAGTATATATCATATCATGCATGTCTAAATGAGTGTATTCTATATAGAGGAGAACATGCAGAAAAAGAGATATGTCCAAAATGTGGGCATGACAAGTACCATAAATCAAATAAAAATGGTAAATCACCTAGTCCTCCTCATAAGATATTGAGGCACATGCCTATAATCCCAAGGATTCAAAGGCTCTTTCGTTGAAAATAATTAGCTATGTTGTAGGGATGGCATGCCTTGCACAAAAGTGAGTCGAGAGTTATCTGAATCCATATAGATTCAATAGCCATGAAGCATATATAGAATACATGGCCAGAAAAATTCAAGGATGAAGTACGATGTTTACGACTCAGCATAGCAATGGATGGCGTGAACCCATATTCCCTCGAAAACACCAACTATTCTGTTTTTCCTATAGTAGTGATCAATAAAAATATCCCCCATGGTTGTTCGTGAATAATGAACATCTTATGTTGGCTCTTATAGTCCATGAAATAAGACAAGTGAAGAATATGGATGTCTACCTACAACCATTAGGAGATGAATTGAAGGAATTATGGGAAGGGATACATGTATACAATGTATCAATACCCATCTCAACAAACAAGAGTTTTACGTTGTATGGAATATGTGCTTACACAACACATGATTATCTAGGATTAGGATTTTTCTCTGGTAATTAACATGTTTATTGATTTCTTTATATACATAATAATATTTATTTTCATATTTAATTCGTTGTGATTGACATTCTATTATTAAACGCTAATGTGTTATGTATACAATAATTTCACAGGTCTTGTAACTAAAGGCTATCATTGATGTAAATGTTGTGGACCTTCTCTGAAGGCTAGGTGGTCCAACCACGTATAAAATCTAGTGTACGAATGCTCGAGGGTATTCCTCCCAGAATAACACCCATATAGAAGAGAAACATCTTCTTTCAATGGTAAACCATAGAGAACCCAAAGGCCTGCAATAATGACACCAACATAATGGCTTAAAGAATATGAGAGAGAGAAGGAGAAGGAGATTATAGAAATTTTCGATTCAAATGGGGATCCTATGTTCGATGATCCAAAATTCTTAGACACCTATGTTGAGAAATTTCCCATTGGGATGAAAAGGAAATCTGTCTGTTATGAGCTCCCCTATTGGGAGCATATTAAGATTTCCCACTTACTAGATCCCATGCATATATTTAAAAATGTTTCATCTTCTTTATGGAGGCACATATCATTGAAAGAAAGTGACACATTGGTTGTGGGGAGAGATCTTATTTCTTCAAAAACTAAAAAGAAACATTGGCCAAGACAAGAAATTAGAGGAGAGTCTAGTCCCTCTTGGTATTTCAAAGAAGGTGATGTCCCATGGATTTTGAAGAAAGAAGATCTTTCTTTGGAAAAGGAAGTTATATTGGGAGTGAAGGTGCCTTCTTTATATGGGTATTCCCTACGATGTTGCTTCATTATGCATCAAGACCATTTTTCAGGATTGAAATCACATTACCAATTGAATCTTCTAAAGGTATGACGTATGTCAAAAATATGATTTTATTATTTGTAATTTTTATTTTTATGCCATGGGATAATTTTATTTTTATTTTTTTATGTATTTACTTTGTAGTGTCATTATCCTCTACTCATGCATGGGTGTGTGAACCATGACTTCCCCCATGAGCTAAGGTGTGCCATATATAAATTATCTGCTTGTGTACATTGGATCACATCAAAGGAGATTCACATGGCTAGCATTCCACAGTGGCGTCAAGAGATAACTGAGATTGTTTGTATGTTTGAGAAGGAACTACCGCCACATTTCATGGACTTATAAGTTCATCTTCTAATTCACCTAGTAGATGAGATTGAATTAATCGGGGTGGTATCTTATCGTTGGATGTTTTTTTTGGAGAGGAACATGAATAAATTGAAAGGATTTGTTTGTCAAAGGGAAATACCCGAGGGGTCTATGGCAGAGGGCTACATATCATATGAGTCTTTCTATTATTCCAATGAGTAAATCAAGCATATCGACAACATACTAGGTGCAGTGATTTGGGACACTGAAAGGGATGAAAACAAAAGAGAAGGGGAGCTTCTCCAAATGAATGGAAAAAGGCGCTTGATAAATAGTAAGTGACTTATTGTTTGTCAAATTTCTACATAGTAATTATTCACACTAAACTTCATAAAGTATATTTTCATGATCTTGTATGTACTACATTTTGGTTTGATTTTATGAATACATCAACAAATTCAGAAATTGATGTCATCAATAAATTCATTCTTTACAATTCAAAGGAAACATAGTCGTGGGTCACATTGTACGAACATAAGAGGAGAAAATGGGAAAGTGACATGAAATAATTTAGATGGTTGAATGGTATAATCATGCCTTATCTTGATCATTTAAAATAAAATATACCAATGATATTCCCCAAAAGTTGGGTTGTTGAACAATTTAGAGAGAAATATGGTGCATTCAATCGTTACCCGCATGAAGAAGAGGATGCACTAAACATAGGGATTGGTTGCAACAACTTGGTAATAATATTTTTGTGTACATAATTTAACTTCGTAATGCACATTTGAATTGTAAGTACATATATATTATTTTATATATAAATGGTCAGGTTATTAGACACATATTGACACGGTTATTTGTTCACTTTTTGATAGGTGCATTTGTTCCCATCTATGTGGGCATATGGACATCATTTTTGTACATAGGATGTCGATGATGGAAACATGACAGAAGAATGTGGAGTGGAAGTCGAGTTCGACCAATCTAGTCATTCTAACCACCGTGAACAAAACACCATACATGGGAAGTTAGGTTATGTCGGAAAGATACAAGAGACAATTCGAGTGGACTTCTCTTCTTTCCAATGTGTTACTTTTAGGAGCAAGTGGTGGGACATCTTTGATCAGGATAATGTAAAGGAAGATCGTAATAGTGGGATGATATGTATCAACTCTAAAAAGATGTGGGATGAAGCTAAGGAGCCTTATGTTTTTTGAAAACACTGTAACCAAGTGTTTTTTTACCCAAATGTGTTGGATAGGGATTGGTGGTTTGTATTAAGATACAACCCTAGATCAAAGAATATTTTTGAGAACATCAGTGTTATCATGCCAAGAAAGGAAGATAATGAGGGTGATGACAACAGAGAATGATATGTACATGTTTTATTTCATATTTAATATTGTTGTTGTGTATTTTTGTTATATTCTTTATTTCTCTAATTATATTGTTTTTTATTCATCTTCTGACAGAGGAAATGTTAAGTTAATTATAACAAATATTTGAATGATTTTGGTTGTTTAACAATCAATTTGATGCGTAATATGTTTGTCTTTCAAATTGTTTGTGATTGCATGGAACGATTGTTGTTTGAATATATTTATATGTCGTTGCATATATTTAAAAATGTTTCATTTTCTTTAAGTATTTCCAATTGTGAAACCCTAAAAAATGTTAAATGTCTAGTTGAACTTTTAATGGGATATGAAATTCTACTTTTTATGTTGATATAATTAGATGTAATGACATGGTTAATATGCATGTTTAATAGTACAACATTTTTGAGGATATATTAACATGATTATTCAAAAACTGAGTTTATGTTAATTTATTTTGTAGATTTAAAATTAAGATTAACAAAAAATGTGGTTTATAATTAAAAAATTAAATTTATAACATGATTTTGTGATAATTTGGTTTTTAACTAAAGTAGTGTTTGTTAGTTTACATACTTGTATCATTTCTTTTGAAAATATTTATAAAATTATGTCCCCAATGTTGAGTAAAACCATAATTAATGAAGTAATTTAAAATTTGATAGAAATCAACTTACAAAATAATGACAAAAATAACAATAGGAAGATTTGCATCCATTAAATTTTAAAGCCAATAGAATTCTTATGATTGGAAATCATAACTTTTTATAATAACAATTTTTAGTGTAGAAGATTCTATTCAAAAAGAGTAATTAGTACAATGAAAAATAATATTTATTTATATGTAATTTGTTTTTTGAAAAAAAAAAATAGTTAGAATGAATATATATATAATGAACTATCTATGCAATTATAGTTTCAACCATATTGAACTTTGTGATTTATAAAAATAAACACGATGATGATAACCATCTTATAACAAACATAAACAACATCTAAAATACACATTTATATTTGCTAGCTAACATCATCTCATCATATATCCCTCTAGCACACATAAACATCATTAATTAGCTAGCACACATATCTAATAATTTAATAGGGCATCATCATTGTGATCACATATAACAAAAGACAAGCATTTTATAACATCATCATCAAACACATCTAACAAGCATAATTTAACATACACATATATCAAGCACATTTAACATTAAACATATCTAACAGGACATAAAAATATACACATCAACATCAAGATATAAATTAATTAAGTATATCATCATGATCAACAGGAAAAGTGCACGTCTAATGAGAATTGTTATAACATACACATCTATCAAGAAAATTTAACAAACATATCTAAAATGACCTAAAAATATACACATCTACATCAACATGTAAATTAAATACATCATGAACATGATCAATAGGAAACAAAACACCATATATATATATATATATATATATATATATATATCATGGACAAGTCAAATAAATGCTATAACATATCTGGTCCAGTTGATGGGATAATCTGCATATCTACAATAGTAGTGGAGACCTGGTCTATAGTGGAAGATGATGGATGATGAATAGGTCATGCCTGCTCATCTAGGTGAGGTGAAAGAAGAGGATGAGGAATAGGTCTGCCATGCTCATCTAGATGAGGTGAAAGAGGAGGAGGAGGAATATGTGCTTCCACTTCATGATCTGGGTGAGGTGAAGGAGGAGGAGGAGGATGTGGAGAAGGATGATCATGACCACCCTCATCAATCGATGGGGTACTGGATGAATGGATCGTACTGGAAGAAGACTTGTGCCTATCATCGAGATCCCTCCTCGGTGCTAGTAGCCTAGCATATATGATGATATGATGCATAAGAGGCATCAAATCACATGACATCTCCCTCCAAATATCGAAGAGCGTAGAATCTTCCCTGATGTCTCGCATCAGGGCAGGGTGGACTCCCACCTCAGTCAAAAGTGCAGAGAGTCAGTCGCCCAACTACAACCTGAATTTAGTATCGGGCCTACGACACATGTTGTCGGGTATCTACAGCCGAGGACCATGACCCGTCGCGACCTTAGGCATCATCTCCTCATCGTCATCTGCTGGGGGAGGAGGCACGTCCCTAATGAATGTGCCAATATCTGCAAAATATATAGTACCGAACAATAATTACATAGTTAATTCATTAAACAATTTAATAAAACAAGTTAAAGGATGTGTTAGAATTAATTTTATTCTAATTAAGTAAGACAATAAAATGAAACTATATTAACTTAAACAAAACACTAATATTACCTCTATCATTCGGTGGCTCATTTGGAGTGAAGAGGATGTTCAGACATCCTTGACAATCCAAACCTGCATAAGGAAACGACACCATGATGAACATGTGATCTGTCGCACTGCCTAGTAACCCTAGTGCATCTGGCGAAATCCTGGCTGGAAACTTCGACTGGCCCCTCTTGGGAATTGTCTCCCCCCACACGCACATACGGACATGAGTACTCATTCTAGCAGGCTGACGGATAAAATTTGGCCTCATCTATGGAAACCTCTCAAAAAATAAGCAAAACAACTCTAAGGCAAAAGGGAAGTTCAACCTCCCACGTATCATAGAACGAAATTTGTCTAGCGATATACAAAAATCCAGCAAACAAATGGCAAACCATCTGATACACCGTGGCCTCTGTTCCAATGAATCAACATAATACAAAAGAGGGAATATAATATGCTTCCCATCATTGGTAAAGTGGGCTATGGTAGTCGCTAACAGTGAGAGGCACCTAACCTCTTCTGCACTGAAAGAGGTGATTTTCAGTTGTCCACTAGACACCTAAAAATCAACTGGGGATAGTACATCAAACCAAATATATCGCTAAGAGTACATAAGTTGACTCTCATCTGCAACACCTACTGGGACATCTAGGAACTGGGGAAAATCCTCCTCTCTCCTGGATAGCCCAACGATAAAGTAAATATCCTCCTCAGTGGGATGGTACCATTGATCCAGACCCACATAGAAAGCATGTTGATGGACATCCCATCGATGGATTAGATGCACCAACAACCTGGATTTCCCCTTAAGGGATGTAGCCTCCTCATAGTACTTAAGGAGGCCTACATCCCTCAAGAGAAGATGAATTGTTGTAGTAATAGGGAGAGGGTACAAATCCCTCTCTCTCTCTCCCTCGCCTCCCATTCCTGTACAACATTGTACATGTCCACCCTCTGATCCTACTACTATTGATTCTCTCTCCGCTCACATCTTTTCATGGTTAACATATGAAATACATCAACCTCACTCATACATAAAACATAAAAAAAATCGAATGAATGGTAAATTTATCTATAAATATAGAAAAACAACTTCCTTCAAAAATTAAGTTAATGCATTATCAGTGCGCCCAAAAAACAGTCATGCACCGTCGATGGTGCATATATATATATTATGTTATGAGGTGTGTTGGAAAACATTACCCCATCAAGGTGCTACAGTACAACACATACGCCCCGGTGTGTTACATTTATCCTACACACCACTTCAACCAAAAAATAAATTAAAATATTAACACACGTAAAAAATTATTTAGAAATTAGCAAAAAAGAAGTGTGTATACGTTAACTACACACATCAGTGCATGTAACGAACATCGACGCACCGTCACACAAAATTCATGCACCGGTGTTACTATCGCACTACGTATGGTGCCACTGAAAGATTTACGGGGTGCACCACAACACATTGTTACATTTCTCAGTGGTGTGTTTGGTAAACATGAATGCCCCGGTGTGCACATTTACCAACTCACTGCGTAAAAATATATATGATAAGGATGATGTGACATGTACTCTAACGAACTGGTGCATTATATATACTTTGACACACCATCCCACCAGTTATATGATTTTCTTCGGTGTGTCATTAAACAGATGCGTCGGTGCGTTTATTTTTTCCAACGCACCTCCGAGAAAGGTAACAATGTATGCAGTACGCCTTGTAAATTTACAGGTCGCACTGTATGTAGTGCGAGTTGTTTGCTTCAAACGCACCACACAATTTTTTTTTTCTTTTTTTTTACACTTACAATTTCACTCAATTTTAAATTTTAATCCGGTGAAAACGTAAGTTATGAAGAAACAAGGACATTGCCTGGAAATTTTGTCGTCGGGGAGGCATGGTTACAACAAACTCAAAAAAACTAAATTTGCCCACTGTTAGTAAAAATTCAAAATTCACGCACCAAGCAATAGAAGAAAGGAAGGAAAGAAAGGAAAGCACTGATGGAAGGGCACTTCAGATAGGCAAAGGTTGCACCCGTTCTTTTGAGCTCTACAATAATCAAAATGGCAAAACTGATTTTTACTATCAGTACATTTTTTTTATAAAACCATGTTCCGGTGCTCCTGATGAACAATCACATCGAGGCATACATGTTTAATGAGTGCACCGGTTATATTTAAAAAAAAAAGTCCTAGCACAGTGTGTATGTTTTTGGGCACACATACGCACCGGTGCGTTTACTACTACCTAGCGCACCGCCGTACATTTTTTGAAAAATAGAATGGTGAATTTTTTTTTGTTTAAACATGACACGGTGCGGTATAATAATAGACACCTTGGTGTGGCAGGTTTACATATAGCACCGCATAAATTTGAAAATTAATCCTAACACGGTGCTCCATATTGGAGCACTGTTGCGCACCAATGCACATGATACAACATAATGCACCGGAATATATTTTTTGACACAATCCTACATTGGTGCGTAAATGTTTTTTATTTAAACATATAATGGTGCACTCTAATAATAGTGAACCAGTGCTTCCAGTGTTACGTTGTGAAACAGATATTTTTTAAAGAATGCTATTACAGTGCGTCATTATTTCCCGGTGCATCATTATTTCCATAGTGGACCAGATAATATTTTTATTTATTTGAAATAACCCTGCTAAGGTGCGCTACTTTTGAGGGCACCAATGTGCCTGTTGTATAAAATGTACCGGTGCGTTATCATGTACTTGTAAAAGAACCAAAGTAAAATATCTGCTAAAACCTCCACCCACTCACCTCTGCTAGTATCATCCACTATAAATGAATTTTTGGGCTATTTTTATAGGGGCGTCCGCAAAAACCTCTGCTAGAGAGTATTTTCCTTGTATTGCTAACATCTATGAAGATGTAAATGAATCCGATAAATAATGATTGGAAAACAAGTGAAAAGGTATCAACGACATTTAACTAATCTAGTGATAGTGACATGCACGAGTTTCGAGCTTGGAGGATACAAGATACAAAGGGATTTGATTTAGACCTCCCCAACCAAAAAATTTATATCCAGGATGGATAAATTGATAGGGACTACTAGATGCTAGGAAAAGTGACAGTCAGAAATGTCATCAATCTATTGACGGAAATGGAAAACAACAACTAATGAAAAATACTACCTACAGTATGCAGTCCCACATACAGAAAAATTGCGCAATTGCACTTATCGAGCAGAAATGCAGGGATTAAAGTGAATTTCATTCACCCATTTGAGATGGAAGATTACCATATAGTTGCATGATCCTAACAACACCAGATTCACAGATTTCCACAACTATAAAAGGTCCCAACAAATGCATATGTAGCTTCCCTAGATGTTTATGATACTTGCTATTGTATAACAGGACTTGGTCACCTTGCACAAAAAACTTATGCTTAATATGTCGGTCATGCCAATCCTTTTCCACTGTTTGATGAAAATTTCCTCAGAATTGATCTTCTTCAAGTTGCATTAATTCTACAATTTGTGTTGCAAGGGATTCATTGTCTATCATCTTAGTAGCTTGTGCAATGAATAGAATCAGAGTTGTAAACTCAGCTAACACTACTGCTTATCGTCCATATACCAGCATAAATGGGGTATACCTGTGTAATCTATTTGTATTGGTTTTGTAATCCCATAACACATCTAGAACACTCTCATCCTAATCATCTTGATTGGCACAAAAAACTTTTGTCAAACCCCTTTCTAAGGTCTTGTTGAATGCTTCTATTATTCCATTCACTTGAGGATGGTATGGATTTCCCTTATGGTGTTGAATCAAAAAATATCTTGTGAGGGTCACGATAGTGTTGCTGATAAAATGAGCTCCTTTATCACTGGTCAAGCTCCAAGGACAACCAAACATGAAAGCTATATTCTCAAAAATGAACTGTGTTGTTGTGTCTGTAGAGAAATCCTGAACAACTACTGCTTCATCCCAATGATTAAAGTAATTGGTTTTGGTAATCATTTATCTTTCCTTAGAATACATCGCAAGGTGGTTTATTGGAACAATGAAATCAACAACCCACTTTTCGAAGTATTTCGATGCTCAAACATGGTGTAAGGGTAACTCATCGAGGTGGGATGGATTTCCAACTCACTGATAGACATCACAAGCTCTGGCATAATATTTGGTATCCTTGAACACTGTTGGCCACCGTAATCCTTCTTGTAATACCTTCCAAGCAGTTTCCTTTCCACTGATGTGTCCTCCCGCATTTGGTATTAGGGGAATATCATCTCTAATACTTTCAAGTTTATGTGTGGCATTAGGGGCATCTCATCCCTTCTATTAGGTTTACGAACCCTTTGACATACATCACATCGCTGGAAATAATTCTTATCATCTTTGTGAATGGTCGACCACCATAGTCCTGTGCGCAATACCTTCTGTGTGGTATTTTTTCTTGCATATTTTCCTCCAACTATTCCTTCATGGGATTTTTCTAAATTCCTAGGTCTCTCATGGTCTAGTACACATCTTCTCAAAATGTTATCTGCGCCCATCTTGTATAAGTGTCGTGCAATCAATTGATAGTCTGCAACTCTCTTTACCAGATTTTTCTTCTACGCAATGTTAAAATCTTGTGACACAGTCCCTATACTCAAGTATTCAATGATTTCAACAAAATATTCCTCAGCTACTTGGACTGAAAATAACTGCACATCAAGGAAGTTTTCCTCTAAATTTGTAGGTTCCTCTCCATTGGTGATTCTTGATAGGTGATCAAGTCCCGCATTCAACTTTCTTGGTTTGACTATCACTTCAAAATCAAATTCCTGAAACAATAGTAACCATCTACAGATCCTCCCCCCGAACACTGGCTTGTTGACTAGGCATTTAAGGGTTGAATGGTCTATAAAAATTTTAAATATTTTTTCAAGTAAATAGTGTTTGAACTTTTGAAGTGCATATACCATTCCTAATCCTTCTATTTATGTAGTATTGTAATTATGCTCTGACTCTGACAGTTTTCTGCTAGCAAATTCTATAGGATGGTCCAATTCCCTTACTCCTGGCTATGCCATAATAGCTCCAAGTGCTATGGCTGATGCATCCACATGCACGTGAAATGTCTTTTCCCAATTTGGGAATACTAGAATAGGTGTTTTTACCATCTTCTCTTTCAAGGTGTCCAACCCTTGCTGACACTCCTCATTCCACTGGAATTTACTATCTTTCTTCAACAGTTTCTCCATTGGCACAATGATCTGTGAATACCCTTTTATGAATTTATTGTAGTAGCCTATGTGTCCTAATGTTGCTCTCAACTAGCATACTTATTTGGGTGGTGGTAAGTTAACAATGACTACAATCTTGGCAAGATCTACTAGCAAGCCTTGTTTACACACTATGTGTCCTAATAGTATTCCAAAGGGTGTCCAAAAGATGCACTTCTGATATTTAATGATATCTTACACTTCCTGCATCTTTCCAACATTATCCTTAACACTTCTACATGGTCGTTCAACAGGTTGTATATTTTCCAATCATCCAGATACACTTCTAAAAATTGGTGGATGAATTGTTTGAAAGTAGTTATGACTACCCTTGAGAATATGGTTGGTGATTCTTCAGCCCAAAAGGCATGACTGTGTACTGGTAGGATCCCCATTTTGTGGAAAAAGTGGTCTTGTACCTATCTTCTGGAGCTATCTTGATCTGATGGTAGCCTTAGAATCCATCTATGATTGAGTATGCTTCCAGGCCTTCCACATTCTCTAATACCTCATTTGTGAAAGGGGTGGGAAAAGGGTCATGTAGGAAAGAATCATTCAATTTTTTGAGATATACATGGATCCTTATCCCTCCTTGTTTCTTTTCTCGCACTACCATAGGGATTATCCATTCAGACTCCTCCACTGGTTCTATGATACCAACTTCCAACATTCTGTCAATTTCTACTTTGACCTTCTATTTATAAATTGGATTTAGTCTATAAGGTCTCTCTCTGAAAGATATAGCCTCAGGTTTGAGAGGTATCTTCATATCTCCTAGCTCACCTGCGATGCCTTTCATCTCTGTAAAGGTCATTGGGAACAGGTCATTTTACTCACGCAATAACTCTATTATTCTTTCTATTGTTTGCTCATCCCAGTAATCTCCAATCTTAGCCATTTTGGGATTATCGGTTGTCCCAATGTTGAATTTCTTCACCTTGCTTGGTGCATCAAATACTTCTAATTCCAACAATGGACCTTCCACCTCTCTTTCTCCTTCAGTTTCTATAATTTGGATATTGTGTGGGTCATCTTCATCTGGTGCTTATTCCTGCACGTGATAGCATGACAGTAGTTATTTCACTGTTTTTTGATTTTGTTGTTGGTATTATGTTATGAGTTCCACCTTTGGTTCCTATATGAATATTACCCCTCTTATATTTTTGAGTGCTAAATCCATGTTGGGGTTCTCATGTTCAAATGAGAAGGTTACCACAAAATTCTTCTACAATGTTGTCCATTTTGTAGTGCCTCTGTGTAGTTCCTGGTCTACATACCATTTTTCTGGAATTCCTTCTAGTGTATGAATAAAGTGATGAGGCCATTCTTCTGGTGGTGTCATCATCCATAGTGTTATGCACTTCTCCAAATTTTATTGTGGTGACCCCTATGTATCATATCTTTGCATCAATCGGCTCTTCTACTTTTCACCAAATCTGATGCGCAGTAGTTGTTTGCATTGATATGAGTCCTTAACTGTTTCTTTGTATGCACCCCACCATCTTGCAGGTGTTTCCTTGAGTTGTATGTCTAGGGATAATATCCTCTGATTTTATAACACCTCATCTTCGTATCTTGTTAGGAATTCTTCTAAATCATTAATTCCATGGAAACTGGGAGGTTCTCTGATTTCTGTATCGACCCATCTTACTGCGTGGTCTATTCTTGCGCACCTTCTTGTGGATACTTCATGTAATATCTACTGCCAATTATCCAACCCTGTATCTAATTCTGAAGCACATGATGTGATACTTCTCCAACAGAGTACCCCATCTGCAGTTGGGTTTACATAATCTTTTGTGTGTGTCGTGGTTCTGTACAACCAATTTATCTCTTCTAAATACAGACAAGTTGGTTCTATAAACCTTTCTCCTTCTGAAGGGTCTAATGGTGCAACAACTATGTATTCTCATGACTCGAATGTCATATTTCTTGTCTTTAAATTGAGTATAGCATGATTATCAAATTCCCAATCTAGTCCAAGCAATGTTGGATAAGGTGTTGTACCATATACTATTTCTATGAGTTCAAAGTCTTCCTTTGTGTGCTCTCCATCCAAGTCGGTTGTGACTCCTTTAAGCCTTCCAATTGGCAAGAATCTATGTTGGTTTGCTAGCTTCAGTTGAACAGGTGAATATCCTAATGTGGTCTCTCCCATACATTTCCATGTCTTCTTGGGTAACACATTTACTTTAGAGCCTAAATCTAGTATAATATCCCCCATGTTGAAGTCTCCAATGTTGGAATTCAGTCTAAATTCTCTGCTTGTTCTCCTCCTTGTATGTAAGTGATTAACTATTTTCTACTCTATCTTCCCCTCTACCTCTGTGTTACATATTTCTAACATATTTTGTAATAGTTTAACATATGATGGATCATTTAGTAGTTTAACATAGGATTGCATAAAAACATTAATAGTACATACTTTTCCTAGGGGTTGTGTTTCATTAGTGTGATCCAACGATGAAGGCATCTCATACGTTGGTATATCCTGAGTATGTTGCACAGTTGATGTAGATGCAATATCTAGCTTCAATAATTCTTGTCTGGCTTGCTTGAATGTCTTCATTTTTTTCTATTCTTCAAACTGCTTATGTGGTCCGGTATTCTTCTTCACCCATTGATGTTGTGCTAGATCTTGTCTTTACTGTGTTAGGTCCTGTTTTAGCTCCTCTGTGCATGACTATGTTGATATTTCTTCCATACTCTATAGATTCTATAGATATCCATTGTATATTCTGATTTTTTTGATTCATCTTCTCCTGGATCTTCCCCAATAGTGTCGGACAGTCTTCTGTGTCATGATCTGATGCACGAAAATACATACACGTCGCAGGTGGAAGTGGACATTCCCTTGCATAGTGTCTTGGTTTTTGATAGTTATGACATACCATCGATCCTATGCCCCTTCCAAAGCCTTATCTACCTCATCTTCCACCTCTGTATCTAGCTCTATCTTCTCATGGTGCATTTTACTGAGGTAGTTGATTATACTGCGCATGATTATATTGTGGCTGCGTGTTATTGTATTGTGGTTGCGCAATTTTATACTGCTGCTGCACCATGTTATATGGGGTTGGAAATTAGTTAAAATGTGGTGCAACTTTCATTTTCATCATTTCTTCCTACACCATATAAGTGTTTGATGTTATTTCCCTCATCAGCTCCATTGTCCTACAATATTTTTCATCATGGCCCACTGACTTGCAAAATTTTCACTTTGAACTCTTAGGTACTCTCTAATACTTTTGCATCATTGGATAATGATATGGATCATTTCCATGTGCTTTACATATCTCACAACATAGTCCTCCTATTGACAAAGGGTTTGGCAGTCTCATTGCCATGTACTATGTGGTAGTTGGGCATTCATTCTTGTGGTGTCATTTTTTCCTACATGTGGTACACCAAACAACTTCTCTTTTTTCCTTACTTGTGTTCTAGTTTAATTGAAATGTTAGATTCTTCAAATCCTCCTTCAGTTCCTCTATTACTGGATCTATCTTATGGTATTGGTTCTCTTCTAGTTTTAAGGCTTCCTGCAGATCCTCTACCTAAGTTTGAAACTTTGTTGTCTCAAAGGGTATTTCAGATGTGGAAATAGTGATTTTAAAAAGAGATGTAATAGTGACTTCTTTATATTTCTGATACCTTCTTTAGTTATTAAGGATGACTAAGAGAATATATTTAATCACATGCAGTGCAATATTCGACAAGCATGCATAATCTATAGATTATGTTAAACGATAATTAAATATACAGAGGGTAAACACATTCATACACATGTAGATGATAATTAAATTACACAACAGAAATAGATTCATACACAAATAGTAATATCATGACAGAAAGCACTTATCTTTAATAAAGGTGACACTGACTAGCTATAGACCAAGGATGTTCCACCCAACCGTAGACACTGCTGCTCCAAATATCAACAACAGTTTCACCCCCGAGCCAGGGATATAAATCCAAAAGGATGGTTCTAGAGTGTAATTGGGTTCCCAAACCAGTCATCTCTCAGGATCTCATAGGTTTCCCAACACCCACAACAATCCAAGTACCTAGCTCTCTTCTACCCAGTTTGTGCCACCCGAGAGAATGGACCTCCACCCTTCTCTGCCACACAGCCCCTCAGGTAGTCCTTCTCCTTCCTGCTAGGGCTTCCGACACAACTGGTCTAGAATCTCAAAGCTGGAACTCTCAGGACTCACAGTTATGAGAAAAAAAGGGCACAAGCCAATGCATTTCAGAAAAGCAGGCCCCAGGTCACAGCTGGATCACACCAACGACCACTACAACCAACTATCTCATGGCTAGTTCTTCAACATCTCCATTTCCTTTTTCTTTTCCAACCAAGACACATGTGAGGATGGGTCAATGAATGGGTCAGGGAGTGCATGTGAGTGCTTGCATGGGAGTGTGTGAGGAAGGAACGGGTGAGTGAATGGGAAAAC